>VMKM01000717.1:0-255179 GCA_008360985.2 Macquaria ambigua | reverse complement strand
TATATCCGCCGGATAGGGAGCCAGTCTCACGTCGAACTTAATCCATTCTCCCGGTTTGAAGGTTTTCTCCTCCATTCAAAGTAGGCCTCATCTTGGGGAATGTTAAACCAGCTGTGCGGGTATGAAATCTCCATTAAGGCTACCTGCCACGGGCCCTCTAAATTAATATGTTGCGCTAAATCCACTCTAAAACTAGAACTTGTATTGTTTTTAAATACATCGAGGCTGGCGTTGAAGGGTAACTTCACATAAAACCCCTCGCCTGACATTTGATCCATGGTGTAATGAAACAAATGAGAAAAGAAAGTAGGTTTTATACGTTTTTAACTTGAGAGGCCTTGACCCAACTGTTGAATTTTTCGGGCCAGTTTTTCCAGCGTAGTAAAACCTGTTTTTCACCCCCGACAGTACGTCGTCTCAGAATTTTTTCTCCACCTGATACAGCTTGTCTTTAGCCAATTTTACTTTTTGCAGCTCTGCCTCATAAAATGATCCCTCGATAGGTTCTCCGTCATAATCTTTGAGTTTGTATACGGGGGGAAACCGGGGAATGCAGTCGGATATCGTAAACACTTCGTCCGTAAAACTCATCTCATTCATATTTTTTATCAAACACTCAACTTTGATATTCTGACGAGATCTCCCTTCTTGAAATTCATCTTTAATTTGTCCTTGTGACAGACGGGGAAAGTACCGTACAGGTTTTGAAACACTTGAAAGGCGTTCTCCGACGTCACCTGCATAGGCGTCATTTTTATACTTTTGTGATAGCTGTGGTTATAGCTTTTCACCATGTCTTGTAAGACGTCGAGGTATCGTCGGGTGTTTTTAGCCGTAAAATATCTCCACATTCTAGTTTTTAGCGTGCGATTAAATCTTTCAATCACAGAAGCCTTTAGATCACTGGCTGTGGCAAAATGTACGATACCGTGTTTCTTAATCAAAGCCTCAAAACTCGTTAAAAAACTCTTTACCGGCGTCCATTTGCAGCTTTTCCGGAGTCTGACTGTCTTTTAAGACGGACTCAAAGGCCCTAACCACCTCGGCGGCGTTTTTTTTCTTCAAGACACGTACGTAAGCCTTTTTTGAAAATATGTCTATGACCGTCAATAAATAATTAAACCCGTTGTTATGTTCTGCCAAGGCTTGCATGTCACAAAGGTCGGCTTGAAATTGGTTTAAAGGCCTAGGGACAAACACTGTTTCTGGTAGAATGTGTTCTGGCAGGTTTATGCAGAGTATAGGCATCCTGCTCCGATACAAAATCTTTGAGGTTTTCAAGTTTGACTTTCTTGCCTGTTTCATCTCGCACAGCCGCGCGGAGACATTCTACGCCTCCGAAGCTGCCTGGATGTGCGGGGTTGTAATACACTTTTTTCATGAAACGTTTCTCCGCCATCCTGTCTGTCATCTTGCCTTCAGCAGTATCTGAGGTTTTACTGAAAAACACAGGCGCGAGGGTGCTTCTTTATTCTGTTCTTTATTAATCCATCGTTTACAAATTAAAAAACAATACATTGTAAAGGGTATTCATTTGTTTTTTTTTTATTACCAACCATAAGCGTAACACAAGATAGCATATGTTTTGAGTACAAGAGTAATATAGTAGACTAACATTTTAACATCTTTAAGGCTTGGTCTAATATGGTGCGATCTAGAGTATTGTGAATAGCATAGTGTAATTCTTTCAATTGAATCGCAATATTCACAGACACATTGCTTTGCAGGTAAACACACACCACATCAACAAACAAGGCATACAGGGTGAACAGATGGGAAACTTTTATATCAACCATATCTTTACTCCATTCTGTCACGATTTTTCCAAAAGTGTCTGACAAACAAGTTTCACTTCTACAGAGGGTGCGCTGTACAATCGGTTCCCAGGATGAAGCATGGGCTCGTACTTTATCAAAAATGTTTTTCAGTCGTTCGATTTCTGCATCTCTGACAAAACCGTACGTATTGATGTGTTTAAAAACTCTGTTTTTAATGGCCCGTTCCAAAAGATCTATTAACTGACAAACAACATCACAATCCTCCACACAGCTAACAAGTTTTATCCAGTAATTACACATTTTATTGATCTTTGTCCCAACAGTCCTTCATCACTCGAAGCTGGCCTATTTTCACCACATCCTCCCCGATCAGGTTTTCGTACGTCGTGGATAACTCCGTAGATCTTCCTCGTTGATTTCAGTTCATGTAAAAGCGTCTCTGCGACTGTTTTGACTCTGACCTCGTCCGCTTGGATGTTGCGCATGCGTAACAGACACTGAATGGTAGGAATGAATCGGGGGGTCCAGAGTCTTTGCATCAGCCGGTAAAAGTTGGTCGAGTAGAAATCATCCTCGAGTATTTCCAAACACTCGTGTTGTCTCTGGCTGGGGTGGTTGGTCAGACAGCCGTGGCAGGCGTCTTTCCGGTAGTTACCCAGAGTAATGTTGAGCAGATGGAGCACGGCGGTTTTTACAGCGTTGATGAACATGGAGGACACCCATCCGTCGACTTCATTCTTCCTGTGTAGTTGGTACCAGAGGTCCTCTGCAGCTGCTGTACTCAGCTGAAACAAACATTACAAAGGTTAACTGGATAAATGCACACAGAGACGATGTCTGAAGTCTGACATTTCAATGTGACCATACAATTCGGATTATTAACAGCAGATAAATGCATGCTAATGTAAACATACAAGTATCTATAGATCCACTTTGACTACTTGTGGTTAGCCTTTGTAGATGTAGACATCACCAGCAAAATAATGAAAGCTAACTAGCATACTTTTATGCCTCACCATGCACTTTCATGTCACTATGACTTTGCCTCCCTCATCTCTCTGGCCATGGCTTCACATCATCCTTGGGTTTCTCTTTGGTCTTTTTATCGTTTTGGTTCTTGGAGAAAAGCACAGAGGAAAATTAGATAAGTAACTGAATTTTCTCAGTATTACTGTATATTTCCTTGGAAACATAAAATATCTACAGAGCCATTTTACTTCTTGGGATTACCGTTGGTTAGTCGGGCTGTCATTCATCTCATGTTCTGATCCTGGATCTGTTTCTAATTTCTTTTAGGACTGTTCCCTCATCTCTGTTCACATCGTTGGGTTCCTCTGTTTTTTTTTTCTCATCATTTGGGGTCTTGGAGCCTCCCAAAGGCAGATCTGAAAGAAAATAAATACAGATAAAGCTTTAGTTAATTCTGAGATATATCACTGCATTTTCCCAGACAGCTATATACTAAATACTTCTGTAAACACACTGTCCGGGATCTGTAGGGCCAATGTTGTACATTTAGATTACCACTGATTACCAGAGCATCATGCTCTTCCTTCTCTCATCTCTTCTCTCATCTCGGGCTGTTCATCATCTCTGGGTTCATTCATTTCTGGTCTCATTTAGGATTTTTTCCTTTTTCTCTTTCTCTTGTCTTCATCTTTGTCTTCATCTCGTTTCTCTTCGTGGGCCTGTTCCCTCATCTGTGTTTGACTTTTGAGGCTGTCTCTCATCTCATCTCCTCTTGGGGTCCTCTGGGGTCTTCTGTCCATTTTGGGTCCTGGAGTCATTGTCAGTGCTGAAGGGAGAAAAAAATCACAGAGAAAACAACCAAACAGAATCTCCTGCAAAACGTCTCTCCTGCTGTGATAAATTTTTCCAAATGATGTTCCAAATATTTTATGTTTATGGAGCAGAAATTTGAGCGAAATTTGGGAATATTCAATAGTTCCTAATGTAGAGAGCTAAGAGCCACATTCTACCTTAATGCATTATACGTTTTTGTCATTATCCAAAGATCATTTTTGGCAGTTCACAACATCTTCAAAGTATTTAACGATCAGCAGGCCAACAGCATAAAGAATAAATAATATAAATTCAGTAGCTTTCAAACTCACCTTTTCATATTCCTGCTGCACCTCTGGTTGATTCTTCCTCTCAGTGAACCAATCATGTGACACGTGGTTCTGAGAAGGTGACACTCTTACCTGTTGAATGAGTCTCCCAGATTCCACCGTGATGAGCTACATGTGGAGGATTAACTTTACTTACCTCATTTGTACTTTCTCACCAGACTTTCAGGAAGGGAGGCCATGACTCTACTACTACTCTCATTACTATTTCTCCCCCCCTTTTTCTCCCCCGTGTGGACCCCTGCGCTGTGGTCCTTGTCCCTGTTGACTCCACTGGTGATCTAGGGTGGGCACAGACACACATATGAACCTCCATGACATGCTGTCTCCATCCTTTTTGTCCTTCTGCCAGAGAGGAGCTTCACTGTGAGGGTGTAACACATGGGAGGTTCACGCTATAGCCCCCCCAGATCCCCCCATCTGACAGGCACCCTGACCAGAGTCAGTTCAGTGACATGGACACGTTTCACATCAGTGCATGGTCACACATGATACGTCACTTCACGTCACGTCAGATCAAAGTCATTCAAATCAAATCCGATCAGATAAAATCACATCACATATAAATTTAAATAAATTCAGAATAAAATGAAAGTGAAAATAATTGTTAACAGAGCGCTTCTTTGGAGGGACCCCTTCTGGAGGTCCAGCAGTTCTCTTACCTCCCCTGCCGCCACGCTGCCTGTTTCTCTCCCTGATCAGGGCCCGCAGGTTCCTTACCCACTTCGGCACGGGGCCACTGGTCATCAGACGAGGCCTGGTGGGGGCCTGAGGTCTCGCAGGGGGACTATATGTACAAACCTGGCTGGGTTCTTCAGGTCTGTCAGAGGAGCTCACTATGGGCAACTTTCTAAGGATGACCTTGTTCTGATCATCAAACACCACACAAGTCCAGAGTTCATCCTCTGGTCCTCTGCTGGGAGGAGAGCCTGGGGAGGAGCTGGGGGAGAATCTAGGAGGGCTACAGGAGGAGTTAGAGGAAGAACTAGAGGAAGAGGAGGAGGAGGAGCTGGAGGAGGAGAAAAAGGTAGAAGGGGACCTTGGAGGAGATAGGGGAGGAACTATAGGATGAACCAGAGAAAAATCTAAGAGAAGGTTAGAGACTGGCTACTGGTTGAGTTAGGGGAAAACCTGAAGGAGAAGGAGGTAGGAGAGGAGCTTCGGGAGGAGCATGTAATAAAATCAGAGTGGGAGGAAGAGGAAGAGCTGGAGAAGGAGCTAAGAGAGGAGCTTGGAGACCGGCCGACTGGATGAGTCAGGGGAAAACCTGAAGGAGAAGGAGGTAGGAGAGGAGCTAGAGGGAGAGCTAGGGAGGGAGGCAGCAGGTGTGTGAGGGGGAGACCTGGGTGTGGAGCCTGGGGAGGAGCTGCAGGAGAGGGCTGGTGCCGGGACCTTTCACAGGATCAGTCTAGGGCTGCTGGGCCGGCTGGGGTTCGGTGCGAGGACAGCTGTCCAAGTGTAGCGCTGAACCATCTGAAAACAGAAACAAAGCCAACCTTTAAACTTGTGCTGCATGTCACATGAACGCACCGTCAACTGTTTTACTAGAATGACTTTCTGGAAAAAGTCCTCACATCTTTGAATTGAAATGATCATCACCACCACCCAATAATACTCCATTAAAGGTAAAAGAGGATCAAATCAAAATCCAAAGTGTCTTTAGTTGAAGCTGGTCTAACTCTGCTGCAGCAATGAGAAAGACTGAATGAAAATGTTCATTCCTTTGAAACCAAACAGCCTTTTCTGTCACACTGGCTGTTTTCAAGTTAACAATGACTTGTTAAAATAAGCCTCAACTGAGATTTATTATATTATTTAGTATATATGACGGGCCAAAGAAATGAACAGATGAGGCGTTTGTCATGGTTATGGTCCGTTTGTCCCTGTGTTTCCCTTCCCCCATGTCTCTGTGTGCGTGTGTTTGTGTGACGTGGCTGTTCCTCCTGATGCACCTGGCTGCTGGATTGATTACACACACACCTGATTCCCATCAACTTCATCAGCATGCAGTATATCTACCCCGGTTCCTCAGTCACTCATCGTCAGATTGTTGAATCAACCTCCGTGGTAGTCAGTGCTCACAGCCCCGCATGTATTTGCCTTTAGATGTTTTCTCGATGCTAATCCGTTGTTCTCTTGTCTCTAGTGTGCTCCGGTCTGCTTGCCTGTCTACAGCCTGCCTCACCGCCAGTCTCATTGCCTGACGATCTACAGATCCACTGAATCATTCCTCACCTCTGCTCGACTCGGACCTTCAGCCAGCCACGTGCCTCTGCTTCTGTGTCTCTCTCCACGGCCCAGCCTCCATCCTGCATCACCCGCTCCATTGAATTCCTTCTCTGCACCCGAATCAAATAAACTCCTTTTACTTGCTATCCTGGTCTCCGCCTGCTCTTGGGTCCCTCCGACAGCAATCGTAACAGCGTTAGGTTGAATAAAGTTCTTGACTGAAGCACCTGCCAACATCTCCATCATCAGAGAGATGGAGACAGAGCAGGCTGATATCAAAGTCTATGAACAGCAACTTTCTTCTCAAATCAGATGAATTGAACTTGAAAACAGCATATAACTTTAACATGTTTGTAGATTTTGAAATGTTATGTTACTTTTAGGATCATTTACTAATCCAGCTGACCCTGCTAGCTTGCTTTGATTATTTCAGTGTTGGTCATTAGTAACAGTACTTTGCAGTATTGCAGTGTTATTTCTGCAGCTATTCAGCCAGAACCTGATTTTATACTCTACTCTAGTTTTAGACTGGACTTCAATTTGCAACACTTAGTTTAATGCTATATTTCAAAAAACTATAATGTCAAATAAAACAATGTTTGTACTGGTTTGTGCAAATCTTATGGTGCTTATTAAATATTGGTTAGATGGTTGTCCAAATTGTTTTGATGAGGAAAATCATTTTGAAAAGGTGGAAATCCACAGATACCCAGATATAGTCTATCTATATTGTCAAAAAGTCACCTTTTTAATCTGTGAAAAGGTTACAAGCCTAATCAGATGACATTTTATTGATCCTTGTTCAAATATTAGATTATCTGTCCTTGTCTAGACCTGGTGGAAACCTTACATGGTCATTTGTGTGTTTACAGAGGTAAATGTTGTCAAAGGTGTGTCAGACTGGATGAATTTAACCTGAAAATGTTGTTTAACAAAGTATCATGGAAATGCATCAGTGGATTTTGAGGGTTCTGAACATCTCAACAGTAAAATGCACAGCAAAACAACCTGGGTTTTAAAATAATAAATCTTACATCTTCCCTGCTGAAACAGCGTTGGTCCTTGTTAGTGGGTCGTCAGTCAATGTCGGAGTGAAAAAAGTGCTGGATGGAGGTCGTCTATTTCAAGAAATCGTCGAGTGAAAAGCACAGTGTTTTTTCACTGATACTGAGTTTGTTTATGTTCAAAGGATGATCCTGTCTGAAAGATGCACGTGGAGACAAAACATAGCAACCATGGAATCCTTCAGTCGGCCTACAAACGGTCTGCTTATAATATTTATACTAAATAGTTATTATTTATTATCTTCATGTTATTTTTCCATTTTCCACTGAGGTCGTTGACAGAATTGTAAGAAACAAAGTTTGACACACACACACACACACTGATATACCAAAATAAAACTAATGTATTTTATAGTTAGGCTACATGGAGAAATTTAATGTTAAACAAAGCATACCAGAAAAGTTAGGTTTCTCTAACACAGAAAAAAAAAACCGATACAAAGACTCCTTTGGCCTCTCTGGCATAAACATCACCACCTGGATCCTGGATTTGACATAAAGCTGAACACCAGCGTGTGGGTGGGTGTCTGAGTTAAAGTAACACAAAGAGGCCACGAGATGGTGCTGTTCTCCAGGTCATTGACACTGTCTCTGGGCTTTGTGGTCTACTCTTCCAGATTCCCGGAGAATTCCCTTCAAAGTTAAGCAGCCTACACTGATGTGCTCATCTTATTGTGCAGATGCTGTAGACATGTTTTATGTTTGGTTTCTGAGTGACAGACATGAAGCCAGCAAGGTATTTCCTGTCTGATCAAGCCAAAGCAAAAACATAATGTGGGTTTCTTCTTGTTTTCTACAGTTCTGATACAGTCCACCCTTCAGTCCACTTCCCTTCACTAAAGCAGAGAAACATGTTGATTGACAGGCTTACTTTACTTTACTTTAAGATAACTAGCATACACAGAAAGTAACTAAACCTATTTAACTACTGCTTCTGCATTGCTTTGTTGCTATTTTCTGCTTCCCAAGTTCCCCAGTAACTATATTTCATACCATTAGTTACTGCTGTATTCATTTGTCCTTTGTGTCCTTTTGATCAGAGCTGGTTAACACTTTAATTTATGAGTCAGTGATTTCCTAATACTTCCTATTACTTTCCTGGAAAAATGTAATTTGGCACTTATTATAGGGAAACTCAATTAAACCCAAGTAATGATTTATTCATTATTCATTTATTATTGGAAACATTGTTGTCCATTTATGTTGAATTGTATTTATATTTCACATTTTTGCATGTTCATCTGACCTGATGTACTGACTAATAGACTCTCTGGGATACACAAGCAATTAATCAAATTTTACCAATTGAACACACCTTTCTGTACAAATAGGAAATTGTTGGGACATTTTGATTCAGTAAAATAAAGCATTACCAGTAATTGTCTGGCAAAAAAAGAAAAGAAAAGGGAATTTGACAGTACAGTAATGTCACACACACATGTTCAGTGGGGTTCAGTGTCTTGCCCAAGGATAGGACAGGAGGAGCTTGGGATCAAACCGCCAACCCTGTGAAAAGTGTACATCCTATACTCTACTTTCTAAGCCACAGCCACCTGCTTTGGCTCTTGAGGGACCATTGGAAGAAAGGGATCATTTAAATCTGGATATATATATATATATATATATATACACACACAGAAGAAAAGCCCAAATTACACCAACATTGGTTGCCCTGTTCAGTCATACAAGTTTTAAAAAATACACATTGTTTACACCAAGTAAACAGAAATACACATAACAAGAAGCATATAACATTTGGTACTCTTCAAACGTTATATATATATATAGATATATATATATATAGATGTGTGTGTATATATATATATATATATATATATATATATATATATATACGTCCTCTGACTCTAGTCTCGATGATGAATCCAGTGACGACGATCAATCCTCTGATGAGGATGAATCCTCTGATGATGAGGATGAATCCACTGATGAGGATGAATCCTCTGATGATGAGGATGAATCCACTGATGAGGATGATGAATCCTCTGATGATGAGGATGAATCCACTGATGAGGATGATGAATCCTCTGATGATGAGGATGAATCCACTGATGAGGATGAGTCAGCTGTGGAGCTCCTAGACTTCTGCTCTGTTGCTTTCCGCTTCAGAAAGGTACA
This sequence comes from Macquaria ambigua, assembly GCA_008360985.2. Lineage (NCBI taxonomy): Eukaryota > Metazoa > Chordata > Actinopteri > Centrarchiformes > Percichthyidae > Macquaria > Macquaria ambigua. Next base: position 245,843 of record VMKM01000717.1, on the reverse strand, counting down.
GTTTTTATCCAGCTCTTCAACCTCCACTGCTGTTTGATATTGATTAAATGTATTTCTCACTATTAGATATTAGATATATATTTAACGTAAATAACTGACAGTAATTGATTATTCACAACATGTGAATTCCCAGTAAAAGTACTCAGGTCCTGCATAATCATCAACAACATAATGTGTACCATTTACCCATTTCCTCTCAAAACTCCAGGTGTATGGCAGCCCAGAGCACCTGTCCCCCTTCACACTGCTCAGACAGAATCTGCTGTCAACAAAGCTAAGACACAGGGAGGTGGAGGAGAAGAAGGAGGAAGAGCAGGAGTTTGAGGAGGAGGTTGATGAAGGTTATGAAGAGGAAGACCTTTATGATGAAGAGGATCTGCAGCGATGGGATGACATGAGACTTGTCACCACCAATGACTTGACTGAACAGAGCCAAGTGACACTGAGGAGGAGGAGGAGGAGAAAGAGGGGGAGGAGAGGAGGAGTGGAAAGAGGAAGGGAAAGAAGAGAAGATGGTGTAAGAGAAGGGGAAGAAAGGAGAGGAGGAGGAATAAGAGAAGGAGGAGAGGAGGAAGACGAAGAGCACAGGAAAAAAGACCAGGTGGACGAACTGGAGGAGGAAGATGTGACACCATGCCTCCACCACACCCACTCATCTCCATAGCAACAGCAGCAGGCTGTCCTGCAGGAGGACAGGAGGAGGAGGAGTCCTTCTCTTCCTTCTGCTGACCTGTGCGTCATCACTCCTCTTTATTAGAGACCAAAATGAACAGTGGACTCTTTCTGTTTTGTTTTTCTTTTGTTCTCTCTGTTAAAAAATAAAAAATAAAAAACACAGAGATAGTAATTAAGGTTTTTGTACTTAGTGTACCAGTAAGACTAATTAAGAGTGTACATTGATGATGATCATGTGATGACTGTTATGTTATATTGTATTGTTATATATGCTGTCATATTGTTATGAATTCTGAAAGCAAACTATAAATTTTAGTTATCAACAGTTACAGAAGTCACAGCAGCTAAATAAAGCAACATAATAAAGCACAAAACAATAAAATGTAAAAAAGCATGTGATTTTACGGGCAACTCCATCAAAATATCCCCTGACCTTCCCTCAATTTTTGTTTTTGAATTTGAACAAAGAAATAATTAAAACAGGAGAGGTATAGGTGGGAGTGGTGAAGTTTTGCGCTGATGACTTTGGACACCGCCGCCCCCTTTTTATAGAAGACTATGAAACAAGAAGAAACCCAAGGATCACTCTCGTTCTTGAACATGAACTTTACTTTTCCTGTGATGGTGGGGCTGGGGGGTGCCTTAAGTGAATTTCACTGTTTTCCTTCACTTAGTGGTCTCCTGTGTTTCCTGATACATCTTACAGTCATTCACTGCTTTATCTGGCATCCACTGGTCCTCATTCAGTCATTAAGTGTGATTGCTGTATTCATTGCATTAATTCATTCATTTGCATGTTTAGTAGTGCATGTATATTAGTTGTGTGTGTAGTTAGTAGTTTAATAAACTTTTAATTTATAACGAATGTATCCAAATGAATAGATAATATTAATAGGGATAATAGCAGGCCTACAGGCAGGTGGTGAAAGAAATTGGGCTAGAGGGGCAGAGACTGCCATGCAGGCCTCCAAAAAGTGGGACAACTTAAAAACCAAACACAAGGTAAAGCAAATCATATGACTGGGCACTGTGGTGGGCTAGAGTTTGTGGATATTATGTTGTACAATTAAAACAAGCCTACATTGCCTAATGCAGTTTTCTATATGGAAATGTAGTGTGCCTATTAATTAGTTATCTACACCTTTGATTATCTTTTCAACACTGAGGTGAAAGCAGTTATGAGTAGCCACAAACTTCAATGGCTAGTAACAGTTAAAGCTGGGGTAAAATGAGGTAAAATCTGTGCAACCTAAGCAAAACCTTCCGCCTCTCTCTCTGCTGCCTGGTATTACTCCGCTAAGCCCCTCCCACCAAACCCACAACTTGAGCTAATGAGCCCGAAGCTCCGTGTGGAGGGACGTGTTGCTGCAGGCAAAGGAGGTGTTGGAAATGTATTAGTTGCAGGATTAAATCAGGCTTTCACCATCTGAAGGAACATGTACATGTGTCTGCAAACTCACAAGAAGTTTGTAGACTCAAGCCCTGTAGGGGGTCTGGGGGCATCCTCCTGGCTGCATTTTGCAAACCCTGCTGACAGCGGGAAGCTGTGCTGGACTCCCTTCACCTCTGTTTTCGCCTCAACCTTTAGCCAGGCCCAGCTCCATCTGCACCTCAGCCCTGAGTCAAGCTGCACTACATAAATAGCGTCTTCCTCTTTAAACTCTCTCATTTTGAAAAATGATTGTCTAGATATTATCAGCTGGCTTCATGGCCTCCTTTTTCATTATCATAAATGTTTGTTAAGGCTAACCCCAACTGCATCCGTCAAGGTTAAATGATCCGCCGGAGCCGGTGTTTCCTTACGTTTTCGTTTTTATTTCCCTCGTAACTTATGACAATGACGGACATTAAAATCGGATAACAATACGGATGCAGTGGGAGTTAGCCTCAACAAACTTTTGATTCTGAACTGTAACATTGTAATCATAGTATTGCATGTATTGTTGTAATACACAATTTACTGAAGTTAACGTTAGCTGACGTGCTAACAAGCTGGCAAGCTTTCCATTATAAAACGGGTTGGGAAAGATTTGATGGGGTAATGTTAGGAAAAAATGATCACGACACACTTCAACTTGATTTGGCAAGTTAACGTTACTTTAGCAACTAGTTACCTAACGTTAAGTTAGTTATACAGCATATTAGGTCGTTGGCAGCAAACGAGACTAACCTCAAAACTAGCGTCCATTGCAGTAGTACCACAAAGTCTTTATATATCCATAGAAAAGAAGACGATGCAGTTATCTTGATTCTGATTGGCCAAAGGACTCGAAACGTCTCACCAAAGATGTTTTATTGAGAAGAAGATTGCGACGTGACAACAGCTTTCTGAAACATCTCTGTTCTCACTCCAGTCTATGGGAAATTGCGCTGGCCACTTGACCCCCCTCCTCCCCCTAAAAAAAAAACCTCTTCGGATCTACACGATTCACGTGAATGACATTTTGATTCAAAACAGCGAATTTCGCCGAAAAGCAACTAGTTTGCAGGTATGTAAGAAACTTGCTTTGAATACGTACAACAATATCTGGATCAAAGTGATTTTAAATTGAAAGGAGGGGTCACATACCTTTCTATATTTACCTATTCCTTTCTCATTTATATCTTCAGAATAAATGCAAGGCATGAGCACCAAATCAAAAATGAAAACAATGTAGAGTTTGTGGTAATGTACTGTTTTAGCAAAATTAACAATGTTATGAACATTTTTAAGAATGTTGAGCATTCTAATTAAAAATTGGCATTCACAGTACATGTTGTCAAATGTTCATGAAACACAATTACACTCAACTGAGGATATTTAAAGGCTATATAGAAATATTTGAGGACATTCAAAGATTTTGAAATTGAGTGGTTCACCATTTTCTTCCTCTTCACTTTGTACTCCAGGTCTTTCTCTAGAACCTGGAGCTCCTCCTCTGTCTCACAGGGCTGATCAAGTAAGTCATCCTCTGCCACAATGTTCGCAGACATTGTTAGTCGTTGGTTTGTGAGGATTTCCTCCTGGTGCTCAGTAATTTTGTCCAGTTTCATGAGCACTTTCATTTTAAAGTCTGAAAAGAATAAATAGCTTTACTAGTTTTAAAACACGATCTTGTGTATGAACTGTATAAGCCACTGTAAGTGCAGTTTTGTAAATGTAATGCACATCCACAAGTGCTTTTCTTAATTCTGGCTGATTAGACCACTGCTCTGTAGTGATTTAGGCAAAGAGGGGACCCCAGAAAGCAGAACACGCAACACTGCAGTTTGAAAGTTCAACAGCTGGTTTATTTCAATGCTGGTGGTGGTTGGGCAGGTGATAGTAGACGGGCTGGGTCGTAAGCGGAGGTGGAGCCAGGAGTAACCCAGAGGTGGTTGTGGTCGGAGCAGTCTTCACCAGATCATTCTGGGCTGGAAGCGGACAGATGGCGGGCTGAGCAGGCAGGAGATCAGGCACAGGTAAACTCTGTAACACAAAGAGACAGGAGTCAAACAGGCTGACCAAATACACTAGAAGTTAACTAGAGTAAGTGGCTTGGCCAAGCCGTATTACCACACTGGTGAACAGAATGATCTGGTGAAGACTGGAGAGTTGAACCGGGTATATGAGGACTGCAGGGGTGATTAGTGGATGAGCCACAGCTGTGCAGGTGGATTGATGGAAGCGGGAAACCACAGCCATGCCCCGGCACAGACACACAACCACAGAGGGACAGACTGATAACAAACAGAAACACAGGGAGGGGGGAAAACAGGAGAACACAGGGGAGGGAGAGGAGAGCAGCCGAAACCCTGACATGCTCAGGTTAAAGTAAGGAAAGCCACAATGGGTATTATGCATGTTCACAAAACACTAAGTGCTAAAAAGAATGGCTGTGTGCATTCTGGCTATGCCTTGTGTTATGCCTGCATGTTAGAGTGGCAAGGGCCAGGAAACTGCTAAAATAGAGTACGTAGAGTGAGTGTTGCATGTGGGCACAAAATTAGCACCAGCCACCAGCGGCTGGTTAGATCTAACCACAAGTGGCTGTTAGTTTTGCTTCACTCACCAGCCAAAAAAACAATGGTAATCTATTGAGTGGCTGGTAAAATTTTAACTTTCACTAGCCATTTAGCTGGTGGACAAAAAAGTTAATTTTACACCCCAAAGGCAGCAGGTATGAATCTTTGTTAGCTGATGATCAAGCAGCAGCAGGTACTGTGTTCTTGTTGGGGAAAACAATTGTTGTGTGTATCAATGCAGCTATCACAGTAGCCTCACTTTAATTCTATCTTTGGACAGTTGTTAATAGAGTCAGTACAGTACCTTTCCTATTTTGGATTCAGTAATGACAAACCATGAAAAAAAGATGTTTGCTCACACAAGCCATCTATTCAGTTTGGCAGAAGCAACATATGTCATTTGTGTGCGAAATTGATGTGGAAACCACGCCCATCCAGCACAAACAGACACTTTGGCACTGATAAAGGTCTAAGTTGTTTAAGTTTAACAGGCACAAATAACAGAAGAGTGAGGGATATGTCAAACACGTGCAGACTTTATATGCCATCACAGTCCTAAATAACAAGTTATTACAAAACAAGTAATAACAGCTTAGTGACACCACACAGGTGTGTAAGGACTTACTATCATGAGCCACTTGTGATGGTGCATTGGTCTCAGCTTCAAATGCAAAAAAACAAACAAGAACAAAAACAAACAAGAGAAGTGATTTGCACAAGGCAATGTTAAGATTAAAGAATTAAGAACAGATTTTTGTAAATGCATGTTTGTGTCTTACTACAGGAGCATTCTAATACTTTGAACTTTGAACTTACCATCAGGAGGAGCTGTGGATGGCAGAAGGGCTGCAACTAAAAATTCAGGAAAGGTATGTGTTATGGCCAACACAATGCAGCATGAAAGGTTTTATGAAAAAGCTTTGGGACCTAATATGAGACCAACAGGCCAGCCCATAGACCAAAAAAGTATGCAATATGTTGACTTGTTACTGTGTGAAACATAATGTTGCAAGTCTTCATGTTAGGACTGGCATTTATTGTGAGAATCTGTAGAGTAGGATCTCCTCTTACAGTGTATTTCTGTCACGCTCATATGAGTGAACTGCATTGAGCAACAAATTCTACTCAACTGTCAGGACCTGTTGCAAGGACCTCACATTACATCACTGGTTATGTGGTTGTTTACTCTAGTCTTACTGGACCGAGCAAACGCTTTGAAGTTTGTCTGTGAACACACCACTCTCTCCCTGCACCGTGGCTCACTTTGAGCAGCGAGTGGCGAGATCACCCAAGTTAAAGGACATTTGCTTTTTTCTTCTTTTTTCTTTTTTCTCGTTTTGACTTTTAACATCATTAGCTCTGTAGGTTATGTATGTTATGTCTTTTTAGCTAACGTTATTGTACTCCGTGTCAGAGCAGCTTCTCTTACGCTAGATTTCCACTTGTAAAATAAACTCGACGGATCCCATTCATCTAGTTGGCCGTACAGCGACAAAAGTCTGCCTTCCATAAGCGCCGGCTGCCAGTCAAACTGCCAACTAATCAGTCCAGCCAGCTACTTTATTATATCAATTTTTGATTCTAATAAAATAATTTTAATTAACAAGTTGCGATTCGCTATGCGTTACATTTACAACCACTAGCCTCCACTTCAAAACAATCCGAGCGTGATGATGGAGAAACGTGCCTGTCTGTCTGTGTCAGTCCCGTCCACACAGACATTTATGGGTTTAATGAATGAACAAATGAATAAATGATCTTTATTCACATTGCATTGCAAACACTAAAACAATGTTGTCAAAGTAACAGGCCTGTGGAAAATGTAGGTTATGCCTCAGCCTCTCACTGCAATTTTACAGTTTAAAATGTCCTAGAATGCTTTTGTAATTTTTTGCCATTGACCAATTATGCAAACTAATGTATAGTAAATAAAATATGATGTAATGGAACTTCCTGCAGTAATATATATGATCAGGTATCAGTGTATATGATGGAATAGTGGCATTAGAATGTGCCAGAGGTCACCAAATTTGGGCTTTTACAGCCAAAAAGTTCTCCAGGTGGGCATGCCCCCAGACCCCCCTGGCTGGCTACTCCATATCCTTGTGGAAAGCCCTGGTCACATGGTTAGATGATGTTACGCTGTTGCTTTTTTTTCCGACTTCGGGTAGCTCTCTTCTTTTTTCACCATACACGTGTTTGCATCCCTGTATATAATCTCAACTGAAACATGATAAATTACCCAGTCAACATCATGCCATGCCGCACTCTGAAGCCTAATATTAAATGTGTTTAAGGCAGATGTTTGTTTACAACACTACTGTTGACTGACCTCTGACTTGAGAAAATGTACAGTGAAAGAGCAATACATAAAACGCTGAGAGAAACAGACCACAGAGTCTTCTGGAATCATCTTCGCAGAATACTGGTTGGATTGAGCCTTAAAGCATCCAATAATGCAGGAGACACAAGGGCTGGTGAAGATGGGCTGAGGTGATTCAAATACCTGGCACATCAGCAGCACTGGACAACCAGAATCCTCTTTATTGTTTGGCCCCTCAGTCACCTCACCATAAACAATGAAGCTGTTGTCTGGTCGTGACGTTTTCTTGTCAGGCACCTTATTGTGTTTTTGGTGCTGTTTCATCTCCTTGAGCCTCTTTGCAACCTGCACCCGTGGCTGCTTCCCTGATCTCACAAGGCACAAGCATGTAGCTCTCCAATACAAATGCACAGTTATGCATCCAGGCTCCCAAATTTCCTGGCCTCTGATGCCAGGTGCACCAGGTTTTACTTAAATGTACTAAATGTGTTTTATTTCTTTTTACATTTGTTTCATGGTTTCATGTTTTATTATTTTACAACACTGAATCCAAGTAGATTTAATGTGTCCTTTTTGAAACTGATGAACACAAAAAGATCCTTTAATGTCAAAAGTGAAAACAGATCTCTACAAAGTGATCATAATGAATGACATATATAAAATACAAAATACTTGTTTACATATTCACCCCTCCAAGTCAGTATTTAGTAGATGCACCTTTGGCTGCAATTACAGCCTTGAGTCTGTGTGGATAAGTCTCTATAAGATTTGTCTGTCTGGACAATGCAATTTATCTCTCAGTTTCAGCCCTCCGGCTGTTTTCCAAAACAGCCTCCATAGGGTTTAAATTAGTTGAGTGACAGAAGATTAGCCTAATCATTTTGATAATTGATTCATTGTTTTGAATCATTTTTAAAGAAAAAAAATCAGAATTCTCTGATTTCACTTCCTCAAATGTGAACGGTTTCAGGTTTCTTTAGTCTTCTATGATAGTAACCCGAATATCTCTGGGTTTTTAGATTGTTGATCAGACAAAACATGACATTTGAAGACATACAGCAGCACAGTACAGTTCCACACAGAGATGCAAAGCAAAAGTTGTGGTAATGGTAATACTAAGAGCAATATTATAATAGAAATACTAATAATAAGAACAATAACAGCAATAGCAACAGTGGGTGTAGAGCAGGAGCACGGAGGCAGCAGGTGCAACCATAGATCCAGACTCTACAGCTCCGGAGGCAGAAACACCTGCAGAAAGCAACAGAAGGAGAGAGAAAGCACACAACTACAGGAAGAAGTTGAATTAGTAACAAGCATTGATGGGATATGAGGGTGTACAGATGGAGAGGAAGAGGAGGAGCTCAGTGCATCATGGGAAGTCCCCCGGCAGTCTAGGCCTATAGCAGCATAACTAAGGGGTGGCTCAGGGCTCACCTGAGTCAGCCCTACTATAAGCTTTATCAAAGAGGAAAGTCTTAAGCCTACTCTTAAATGTGAGGAGGTTGTCCGCCTCCCATACACAAACTGGGATCTGGTTCCACAGGAGAGGAGCCTGATAGCTGAAGGCTCTGGCTCCCATTCTACTTTTAGAGACTCTAGGAACCACAAGGAACCCTGCATTCTGGGAGCGCAGTGCTCTAGTGGGGTAATAGGGTACTATGAGCTCTTTAAGATATGATGGTGCCTGACCATTAAGGGCTTTGAAGGTGAGGAGAAGGATTTTAAATTCTATTCTGGATTTTACAGGGAGCCAGTGTAGAGAAGATAATATTGGAGAGATATGATCTCTTTTCCTGGTTCTTGTCAGTAAACGTGCCGCAGCATTCTGGATCAGCTGGAGAGTCTTAAGGGACTTATTGGGGCAGCCTGATAGTAGAGAGTTGCAATAATCCAGCCTAGACGTAACAAATGCATGGACTAGTTTTTCTGCATCTTTTTGAGACAGGATGTGCCTGATTTTTGCAATGGTAGGTGAAAAAAGGCAGTCCTTGAAGTTTGCTTTATGTGGGAGTTAAAGGACATATCCTGATCAAAGATAAGTCCAAGATTCCTTACTGTGTCCCTGGAGGCCAGGGCAATGCCGTCTAGAGAAACTATATCTTTAGATAATGTGTTAACGAAGGTGTTCGGGGCCAAGTACAATAACTTCAGTTTTGTCTGAGTTTAACATCAGAAAATTGCAGGTCATCTAGGTTTTTATGTTCTTAAGGCATGCTTGAAGTTTAGCTAACTGATTGGTTTCATCTGGCTTGATCGATAAATATAATTGGGTATCATCTGCATAACAATGAAAATTTATGGAGTGCTTCCTAATAATATTGCCTAAAGGAAGCATATATAAGGTGAAAAGAACTGGTCCAAGCACAGAACCTTGTGGAACTCCGTGACTAACTTTGGTGTGCATAGAGGATTCATCATTAACATGTACAAACTGATATCGATCTGATAAATAGGATTTAAACCAGCTTAGTGCGATGCCTTTAATGCCAATTAAATGTTCTAGTCTCTGTAATAGAATGTGATGGTCAATGATATCGAATGCGGCACTAAGATCTAACAAGACAAGTACAGAGACAAGTCCTTTGTTGAATGTAATTAGAAGGTCATTTGTAACTTTCACCAGTGCTGTCTCTGTGCTATGATGCACTCTAAATCCTGACTGAAAATCCTCAAACAGCTTGTTGTTGTGTAGAAAGTTACACAACTGATTGGCGACTGCTTTCTCAAGGATCTTAGAGAGAAAAGGAGGGTTAGATATAGGTCTATAATTTGACAAAACCCCTGGATCAAGAGTGGGCCTTTTTAGAAGAGGTTTAATTACAGCTACTTTAAAGGACTGTGGCATATAGCCTTTTAATAAGGACAGATTGATCATATCTAGTAAAGAAATGCTAACTAAGGGTAAAACTTCTTTAAGCAGCCTAGTTGGGACGGGGTCTAAGAGACACGTTGATGGTTTAGATGAGGAAATCATGGAAGTTAGTTGACTAAGGTTGATGGGAGAAAAGCAGTCTAAATGTACATCAGGTTTTACAGTTGTTTCTAAGGTTCCTGTGTTTGAAGATAAGTCAGTACCAACTGAGGGCAGGAGGTGCTGAATTTTGTCTCTAATAGTTAGAATTTTATCATTAAAGAAACTCATGAAGTCGTTACTACTGAGGTCTATAGGAATACATGGCTCAACAGAGCTGTGACTCTCTGTCAGCCTGGCTACAGTGCTGAACAGAAACCTGGGGTTGTTCTTATTTTCCTCTATTAATGATGAGTAGTAGGCTGCTCTGGCATTACGGAGGGCCTTCCTATAAATTTTAAGACTGTCTTGCCAGACTAAACGTGATTCTTCCAGATTGGTAGAACGCCATTTCCTTTCAAGTTTTCGCGATGTTTGCTTTAATTTATGGGTTTGCGGGTTATACCATGGAGCTAACCTCCTCTGTTTTATTATCTTCTTTTTTAGAGGGGCGATAGAGTCGAGTGTTATTCGTAGTGAGCCTGCAGCACTATCAACAAGATGATCAGTTTGGGAGGGACTAAAGTTAGCATAGGAGTCAACTGTTACATTGAGACATGGAACTGAATTAAATGCCGATTGAATCACTTCCTTAAATTTAGCTACAGCACTATCAGATAGACATCTGTGTAGGAATGTTTGCCTAATGGCGTTTAGTCCAGTAATAGGAAGTCAAATGTTATTAAATAATGGTCTGATAAAAAAGGATTCTGTGGAAAGACTATTAGATGTTAAATTTCAATACCATAGACAAGAACAAGGTCGAGGGTGTGGTTAAAACAGTGAGTCGGTTTATGTACACTCTGACAGAAGCCAATCGAATCTAATGAGATAAACGCAGCACTAAGGCTATCATTTTCTACATCTACATGAATATTAGAATCACCTACAATAATTATTTTATCTGTTTTAAGGACTAAACCTGATAAGAACTCTGAGAATTCAGATAAAAATTCAGAATACGGTCCAGGAGCTCGGTACACTTTAACAAATAGAATTGGCTGTAGTGTTTTCCAGGTTGGGTGTGAAAGACTAAGAACAAGGCTTTCGAACGAGTTATAATTTAGTTTAGGTTTAGGTTTGATTAATAGGCTTGAGTCGAAGATGGCTGCAACTCCACCTCCTCGGCCTGAGCCTCGAGGAATGTGAGTATTAATGTGACTGGGGGGAGTGGATTCATTTAGGCTAACGTATTCATCGTGACACAGCCGGGTTTCAGTAAGACAAAATAAATCTATATTATGATCTGATATTAGATCGTTTACTAGAACAGCTTTAGATGAGAGAGATCTAATGTTTAAGAGTCCACATTTAATTCTCCTATTTTGTTGTACTGTTGCAGTGGTGGTTTTACTTTTTATTAGGTTTTTATGTGTAACTCCTCTTCTGTTTACTTTTGATTTAAATAATTTAAGTGGTCGGGGGGCAGACAACCTCTCTGTGGAGTTTAGGGTGGGTAACTGCTCTAATGGAAGCGCAGAGAAGCGTGTAGGACTGCAGCTCTGCCTCCTGGTCTGGACCACAGACTGTATTAAGTCTATGGTCTGAACTCTGAGCTGTCATGGCTTTGGGCCACTAATAAATTCGGCCAGATTTCTAGATATGAGAGCGGCTCCATCCAAAGTGGGATGAATGCCATCTCTCCTAATCAGACCAGGTCTTCTCCAGAAAGTCCACCAATTATCTACAAAGCCCACATCATTACCTGGACACCACCTCGACAACCAGCGGTTGAATGATGACATGCGGCTATACATGTCATCGCTAGTAAGATTAGGTAGGGGCCCAGAGAAAACTACGGAGTCCGACATTGTCTTTGCATATGTACACACCGACTCTACATTACTTTTCGTGACCTCCGATTGGCGCAATCGGGTGTCATTACCGCCGACGTGAATAACAATCTTAGCATATTTACGCTTATCCTTAGCCAGCAGTTTTAAATAGGATTCAACGTCGCCCGCTCTGGCCCCTGGGATGCATTTGACTGTGGTCGCTGGTGTCGCTAATTTCACGTTTCGCAAAATGGAGCTGCCAATAATCAGAGTTGGTTTCTCAGCGGGTGTGTCGCTGAGTGGAGAGAACCTGTTAGAAACGTGAATGGGTCGGTGGTGAACCGTGGGCTTTGGTTTAGGGATATGCTTCTTTCGGACAGTCACCCAGCCTCCCTGGCTTCCCGGCTGCTTGGGAGTTGCCGGGAGACGGCTAGCAGAAGCTACCTTTGATCGGCTCGCACCGGCTAGGGGCTGGCTAGCTACGGCTGACTGACTTTCCATGGTGCAGAGCCGCAATTCTAACTCACTGAGCCTCGCCTCCAACACAGTGAATAAACTACATTTGTTACACGTACCATTATCGCTAAAGGAGGCAGAGGAGTAACTAAACATATGACACACCGAGCAAGAGAGAGAGAGAGAGGGAGAGGGAGACGCCATCGCTAACTTAGCTAAAGTAGCAAGCAACTAATTAGCGTGTAAACAACTGTGGGATTAGCGAAAAGTCGCTAACAGGAGAGAGATATAAGTGCTTAAACAGTACTAGTACTATACTTAAATATATAGCGGGTAAAGAAAATATCAAAATTAACTGGGTTTAACTAGAGCAGCAAAATTTGCTACCAGTAACACAGAAACACCGGCAACCGGAAATGAGACAATACGTTCACCTCAGCACGTCCTGATTAATCAAGAACACAATTGACAGATTAATCGATAATGAAAATAATAACTAATGCAGCTGTAGATACTATTTTCTTTTTCCATTTGACAAACATATCTTTATACTTTTCATTTAGCCTAGTTCTAAAATGCTTGTAAATTTCTCCTAGACAACAGAGCTAGGAGTCCTCATGTTAGGGCTGACATACCCATTTGTTTTTGAGCTTCCTCTAACTTGCTTAGTCAAGAGCTACTTTTAGCCATAGGATGTTTTATGAATACGGCTCCAGGCTGCATCACATCAATCAACGGCCATATATTCACAAAACATTCTAGGGATAAAAGTAGTGGATGCATCATTTGAAGGCTTGCAGAAACAATCAGTATATCAAATGTACAAGACATTATAAGGTTGCAAGTAATCTTTCAAGATGCCAGTATTTTGGGGGGTGCATTTGTATTTCTGACAGTGTGGAGTATCATATCACTGAGAGGAGAAAGAGAATGAACAAGTTGACCCTGACATGTTATTTCAGAGATTGTACTTACTTGACACTTGACGCCGTTGAAACCAGTATGCCAAAGGACACACCTGAAGGTAAAAACATTAAGAGAAGCCATAAACGACTAAATCAGGAGAGCATGTTATTTCAAAGGTCAGACAGGTTAGTCTTGTTACTTGGTAACTGGCAATGCTGCTTCTATCAAAAATTGTGATGGAGACGCTAAAGAGACCGTTAACTACTATACCACCAGGTATAACATTAAATTCTGTGACCCATCAGAATCTGTGACCTGATAAGGAATTCCAGCTTCTTTTTGTCACTGCAAATATTTGTGCCATACTTTATTGTATACTTTATTTTCATAGCTGTTACCAAACATGGTGTCTCCATACTATTTAGACGGGGTCAGAAAATTTGATAAACTAATTATAGTCCCCCACCCCCCACCCTCCTTTACAAATCCCACTATGCTATATGTGCATTATGGCTGGCTGGCCAATAATATTGTATTATATATATATACTAAATGAGTTATTTAAGGTTGTGTTTTACATGTAAAGGGTTTTGTTTCATGTAATGTAACAGTGCAACATGGCGTATTGCATTAAACATTTTTATAAATTGGATAAGTTACCAGTATGCGTGATTTTTCATGTTATATGGAGATACATATCAGTATCAGAAAAAATATCCTTATTAATGTTGTGATAAATTTCAAACACATTGCCCAAATGTGCGTTCATTCTGCTGTGGATAGGGAATTCATTTTACTTTGTTACGGTCTTTTATTTCAAAACGTTTGCAGAAAATGTAATATGAATGTAAGAATGGGATTTTTGTGTGTCTTTGGATGTGCCAGCAGTCAGTTTGTTTCTCAGTGTCTTGTTGCATAACATTTCATCGAATGAAGAATGGAGTTGATGCACTTCTGAATATATAATCTGTCCATCCCAGACACCGCTCTGCTTATACTATATATATGGTTTATTGCTTTGTATGTCAATTTTTACTGTTCACTATAGTTGACTACGTGTGGATCGGAAATTATTCAATTGTATTTTTCTGCATTTGTTATGTTATTAATGCATGTTTTTGTTTGTATTGTTACTGTGTGGTTTTGAATTACAAGTTTAATAGATCATCACACAGTTGATCACTGGCTTTTTTTATACTTTAAACTTCACTGACTCAGCAGGGGCCAGGTATTACAATCTCATTTTGTGCAGCCAAACAACCCAAACCCACAGAAATTGATAGACTTTTAAATCAATTTCTGTGGGTTTGGGTGGACATCCCAAATTTCCCCAAAGATACCAAATATGTCAGGTTGAATTTTGTGGGATAGTGTATAAAATGATTCACTAAACAGTTGACTGGTTGACCAATTTGTTAAATAAGCAGATTTTTTCTATCTTAAAGTTGACTTGGGGAGAAAAAAGTTAAACATTGTATGTTTTATAATGCAGTCTCATGATTGCTGTAGATGTGTGATAACCCAGAGGTTCTCAGTGGGAAGGTAATAGCCCACTGAAGGTTCTCAGAGCAATTGAACAAGTTCAAAAGATGATGGTAAGGTGCCATATATCCTCAGAAAATTCTACTAATGTTAAGGTGCAGCACCTGCAAAATAATTGAATTGTTGATTTGAAATGAAAAGAATTGACCTAAAGCTTTAATATGAGGGTGTTCACACCCGCATCTGATAAATGGTAAAAACTGTAATACATAGTAGTGGTACCCCAGTGTTAGGGGACCAAAGCTTACAGAACAAAATAAAAGTAGTCCTACATACATATTGAATATTTGGCTACAATTACTTTGCTGTACATGAAGTCTACTTGAGACCTGTTCAATGAAAGAACACCTTTAGGCTATAAAGTGCAGTGACAGTGGAACAACCCAACTGTAGGAGCTATTTTTGTTGTTTTGATAAAGAACTAAAAGGCGTCGCAGTTTGAGTAAAAATGACACATTCATCGCGCGTCCATCATCAATAGAAACAGACACAGGTGTGTGATATGAGGATGCCAAGAAGGAATTGTTTTTCAGCCCTGGCAAGCAACCTGTATCATAAAAGACTAAGTGTGTTTCGTTTTTTTATTTTTATTTATTGAACAAAAGGTCTGTTATTTTGAATACTTTGAGGCATGCATGGAATTAGCCTAATTTCTTTATTTTGTTACATTCGCATGCACCCTGCTCATTCATTCACTCATCTGCTCTGCTGCAACCCAAACCTGGACCTTCAATCAACTCAACTCAGCAAGTAATGTGGATATATTGTGGATAATATGAAATCAAGTCCGTCCCTATAGGCGTCCATTGCTTAAGCCATGGCACCCACAATAAATTCCTTTTCTATAGACGGACATTTGCAGCCTATGCATGATATAACTGATTATGAATTATAAATATTCGACCGCCTTCATCATTGTAGCCTTATTAGAATGAACCAGAAAAGAGAATAAGACTAAAATGACCGACATTAAATGAAAAGTGTGTGGATTCCACGCCAGGTCCAACACGCTCTATTAGCCTACATACATTCATTTCTGTGCCTCTGTCCCACTTCGCTCCTCCAATTCACTAAGTTTTGACTGAAAGAGACTCTGCAGTCACGTGATGAAAAACAGCAGAAAGATCTCACACACCTCACTGAAGGTAGAAGGTCCGAAACAAATACAAGCCACAGCAGGATGATCCACCATGAGCATGTTAGCATGTAGTATTTCAGCCATGTGTCGCTTATTACACATATCCATGATATTAGCTAGTCCCAGCATGCACCTGACCTATTGGTCAGCATCGTGGCTGTGATTGATTTTGGTCGCTTAGTATGCTCGCCGGGTGGTGCATTAAATCAGTGATCAAAACATTTTACCTGTACAATAAGCTTAACCATAACGACATGTCATGCTATTTTGGTATTTCCTACTGTTTGATATTGTTTATAAGAGACCCCAGTAGTATAATCTTATTTAATTCAGCTGACAAGTCAATTTGCAATTTCGTCCTTATTTATTTATATGCAGACAATGTTTATATTCCAAATGTCCTGGTGTAATATGTTTTTCTAGGCTGCAGTCTTCATCATTTAGTACTTTAGGCAGTATTGATGTTCGTGAAATGTGCGGCACGGCTTCTGCCACTAGTCTAAAAAGCTTTGAAGCAGTAGTAGAAGAAGAATAATGCCTTTTTGATGGTTATTAATGGCAGTTTGTAGTAGTAAGATACTGTAGTATCTAATCTAATAAATCTATGTTTATTACAGTAACTGTGCTTGTACAATTGCTAATGACAATTCTCTACCTCCACCACTGCTACAACCCACAAACAGATTCACAAAGAAGTGCCCCTAAATGGACGGTATTAATGTGAAATCCTATCAAAGCAAAGTTTGTCCTCTTTAATATGCAGATTAATGCAGCACAGTACTCCAAAATACAATCAGATCTACTTTCCGGGCAAAACCTGTAGTGAAATTAGGTTTGTTTTTCTCTCATGTTCAGAACAATGACTCAGAAAACATTTTCACAGCAGACATTTTGACTTGTGTTACTAATAACATGAATAAAGATGGCTGTGTTTCATTCAAGTCCCAATAAGTCGTAACAGTGTAACAGTGAGCCAACATGCACAATATCAGCACCCTGAAACAGAAGCAGCTAAACGGAATTCAGCCATTATTTCATTATCATTATTTACACCTGTGCTTTTCCTACTGTGACATGTCAAAAGTCTACGGTGAAAAAGGCCTATTGTGCTATTTTGACCTTTTTTCCCCCCCATGGGACGAAACACTGCCAAACTGTTTTAAAACCCAACATCCACCAATAGTGATAACATGCAAGTAAAGAAACTTTGTGTAGGAGCATTTAACATCAAATTATTGTATAAGAGCTGATGGCAAGACCACAAACATAATAAACTACAAATTCACAAATTTTAATTTCCAGTACCTTTAATTCTTCCCAACTATCCTTATCCTTGATTTTAAAAACCTTGTCACATTGCAAGTTGTGTAAAGAGTTTATTCATATGGCTCCCATGTACATGCAGGAGGCAAATGTCTGGAGAGGAACTGGAGTGCCCATGAGTGATGATATTGAAATGGACAATGTTTGTCAAAAAGTAATAGTAACCATTTTTGTTATCTTCATTAGAATTAAACAGAGATTATCCAGCGCTGCCATGATCTAAACCTTGTTGGATATAATCTAATGGAGGTGTCTCCATCCAATGACAACACGGGTACGTGGCAAGTTATTTCTCATTAAATGCTGAATAAGCTGGTGAGAAAAGCAAAAGAAATTGATTTTTCTGTTGTAATTAACAAACATAAAGCATTTTATTACAACCAACAAGAGGATAAATGCACTATTGAAGACCAACTGAAACATCTGACTGTAACAGACATCATTTTTTACACTAATTTGTAAAAGAAAAACTTTATGAAAACTAAAAAGAAACTAAAACATAACTACAGCATTTTGATAGATCCATGTAAAACATTCACCTTATCTTTCAAATGACATACAGGTCCTATAGATAATATGATTATGTACAATATTTACATCACATAACAAAATTATATTAGTGACATTTTAACACTTAATGTTGACAAAACAAATTCATAAACGAAGCCAGCACACACTAAGTTTGACTTCACTTTCATGTCTACATAAGTTAAGATGACATAATGATAATAATAAGTATCAGTCAATCGTGGCCATTTGGAAAACGTTCAGAAAATGAAAGGGACAGGTTATGTTTGCTACATAAAGCTACTGGCTAACTGAGGTTGTTAAATAAACAAAGGCTGCTAAATCATTCTTGCTTGTAGTGAAGTGTGTTTTAAACCACAACCTCGACAGTTTCCATGTAACAAAGTATTTTCTTCTTATGCGATCACGTGATCAGAGAAGAACATGGAGAAACCCTTGTGGTCCAGGGTAAAAGGCATTGTTATTATAGCAGTAGCTGTATTGCACAAGCGAGTCAGCATTCAGGAGATAATCTATAACTGAAAGAAAATTGGGCTGAGATGCATAAAAAGGCAAAGACATTTAGTGTTAGAGACATGCACCTCTATTCACAGTATTCATCAATGAAGACGAAGGTAGTTATCCTGCCTCCTTTAGTGTCTGTGAATATGGCTGATGGTCGTGACGACAGGAGAGTACAAGTGGCCACAGTGATTTAGTTTTCTGTTCACAAGGATGTAGCAGCAGCAGCATTTGCCCGAATAAAATATGACAACCAGCAGTTGAAAACAGCATGCAGTGAGTGGAAGAGCAGTGGTTCCCAACCTTTTTGGTCTAAGGTACCCCTACAGCCCTGTCAACTGAACTCGTGGACCCCTTCATCGATTGCCAACTATTGATTTTATAAAAGTGGATATTGTTACAATAATTTTTTCATACAAAAGTGTCAATATTTCGGTTGGTTTGCTCAGCAATCATACTACTAGAGTGAAGCTGAATGCTCCAACCATTTATCCAATACTTTCAATTAATCATTTTAACTGTTTAGTGATTACTTTTAGCTAACTATTTAAACCGTTTATCCATTACTTTTGGCTAATAATTTGAACTGTTTGTCCATTACTTCTAGCTACTTGTTTAGACTTGTGTGCTCGCTTGCTAGCAAGTTTTCACTCACTCTTACATAATTGCAACAGGTAATGTTCAGGTGTTACAGCCATCTTAATATGTGGATATATTCTTTTAATCAAATCATAATTTCAATTTTTTCAAATTAGTTGAGCTACTTCACAACCTTTACACATACCCCCTGGCAACTGCAGTGCTGCGCTAAAGGACCTGTCCCACAGTAGTTGCACTGAAGCCAAGTTTGTAATATTGACCCAACTTTAAAGACATCTGTAACTATTAAATACTTCAAGTGAGCAAAAAAGGCAGCTCTAGCCTAATTTCAGTAGAACACGAGGGGAGTGCGACAGTAGATAAATACTAAGTCCTTCCTAACTCACCTCCATCTATTTACTGGGGGTGATCTTGTCTAGTCCTGGCCAGGTAGGAATGTAGTAGCGAGGCAAAGTGCCTTCCATGAGCCTTTCCATCCACAACCCCAGGCGGTCCAGTTTGTGGTGGATCTGCAGGGTGGATATGCTGCGGGGCCGGTTGGATTTGCGAGGTGGATGGTCGTCGCGCGAACTGAACCTCGATCTTCCCCCTGAAGTGCCCCCTTCATCCTCAGATGACTTACTGTCAAGGTCTTCCCCAGTGTAGACGGGCTTAAACAAACAAAGGTACTTTTTGTGGCCATTAAGTGCCAGCACGTAGCCGGTATAGTCCATCTTGTGGTTGCCCCCATCACCCTCGTCTGCATCAATCTGCGTAGCGTCCTGGGCGTATTCCAGCAGTGTGTTCATCCACTCGCTGTGCTTGTCAATATTCAGGAAGGAGAAATGCAGCGTCATGCTCCTAGGAGAGTGTTGAAAGAATGAATGTGATGAAGTATCTATGTACATGATTGTTTAATACACAACAAACAAAACCTCATATAATGGACTTTATTTGTTCCACAGAGGAAAAGTGAATGTTTAGCTTACCCTGTGAAGGAGTACACCTCTTTGGCAAACTTGCTAAGGAGGATGTTCTTGGAGGCGTCAGTGAGCACCAGCACTATGTTCATGTGTCCTGGCCTCAGCTTCACCAGGTTGCTCATGTAAGTGATATCTGTCAGCTCCGTCACCTCCACAAAATTCTTCTTGGGAGGCCGACTAAAATCAACAGCCAAAGTAAAGAGCTTAAAAACATGACGAGAAATCCTGCACTCGATAAAGCGTTAATATGCCAATTATAAATATATGCTTGCCTTGAAGTACTACCGGTCCCTGGTGACCCATTTTCTGCTTTTGTTCCATCTTTTGCCTTTGGTTTAGTCTGCTTATCTTCACTTGAGTCACTGAAAACACACAAAAAAAAGATTTTTTTTCCCAAGGGGGATGCGCAGGCATAGAAGAGTAGAATTAATGGCATTATTACTTTGCTTTCTTTGGCTTGCCTTTAGCTTTCTTTAAACATTAACTGTATTCGAAACCGCCTACTATACTAGCAGTACGTACTGATTTGGCTAAAATGTAGTATGCAATATGCAAACAAAAGCAAAATCTGCAATACGCCAAGAATACACGGATGTCGCATCGGACAAGTCCACCTCACCTACTGTGTCCCACAATGCAAAGCGCTGGAACGATCACAACAACTGGTCATTGTTGAAATGGTGGACAGCAACACCCCCACGTCAGTGGTGGACAAGGAGGAATATAAATATTGAATTGCATATTGAATCTACTACTAAATCCTACACAGGATGCCATTAGCCGTGCTATTGTTTACTAAGCTGCTAAGCCTGGCCTAGCATACTGCAAAATAAATCAATTTAACAGTTTCATACTGCACACTACTATGAATAGTAGTATGTAGTACATACAGCAAACTGCGTTCGTCGGTAGTACGTAGTAGGCGGTTTTGAATACAGCCCGTGTCTTACGCTAATCCCAGGAATAGGTGGTGTTGCTATAGTTACAGCTTTGGTGATGTGTTGAAACGTGTGTGGTCAGGCAACCAACCTGAAGGCCTGGATGACCACGGTTCCAAACAAGATGAACAAGGCAGAGAAGATGAGGGACAGAAGAGGCATCATCTCGCGCCTGCAAATCGTCACCGACATCTTAGTGCAACACGACACACTGTATTTACATCTCTATATCAGGTGGAAGGAAGCTTGTTTGCAAATTAAATACTGTTGTAGTGCAATTTTAAACTAAAAATCTGAAAGCTGGAGTGCGGGACTTTTACATATAAATGAACATCTGTTACATTCAAGCCATTGCCAGACGAGTTCACACAATGCTGATTAAGCCTATCACCGCCTGGTAAATCTGGTGTGTGTGGTGACATTCCCACGCTAGCGCACTGGTAGTGATGCATTTTACGTCAACCAGCAATGATTGGTTTGCCACGGAGCCATGTAGAGAGAGAGTTCAAACACAACAGAAGTTCAAAATGCTTGATGGTCACATGATTCACGTAGACTTCAGATAGTTCTCTCTACATGGCTCTGGTTTGCCAGAGCTGAGAGGAGCAACCGTAGCTACACACTAAGAAGTATCCAAGAAATGTTTCTGATGCTCCAGATAAAAAAGAAATGTAGTGTTCAGAGGAAGGATTACAGTCAAAAAAGAAAGTGATCGATGGCGAGGACAGGGATAACCACTGGTGTAGATTTTCCTGGTTGGAGAGGCTGAAAGAAGAGCAGGGACTGAGGGCAGACAGGATGTGGTGTTACTACACTTGGACAGATTGGTGTTTGTAAAATATTTGGAGTAGGCTGTGTAGCTATTACAATTACTCTACCTAAATAATGGATTATTGTCTTGGAACTGTGGAAATTTGTTGGGGGCGAGCTCCCCTGTAGCCATATGTCATAAGCACGCATTGACAGTGTTTGCGTAATTACTCTCACTGCCAGAAGGGGGAGACAAAAGTTTCACACTCCAGCTTTAATCTTTAACATCAAATTCTTACATATCCGTGGAATTGCTTAATTGAATCTAAAATGAAACTTCGGTTAGAGAGCTAAAGATCTCTACCCACCAGTTGTTATGCAGAATATCATCCATGACTTCAGAGAGGTAATCGTAAGATGCATAAATCCATCGGATTAGAAACATCTATAGAATGAGAGAATTACATTTAACAACAGGACTGGTGGTTGATATTTAACAAACAGTACTTGGTTATAAGAACATTGGTCGTACAGACAAGCATTGCTCAAACCCCACTATTTTTACTCAAAGAGAACATACGTTGGCAAACTCGTTGTTGAGCTCAGGCAGCACGGCGTCATGGATGAGGATGGACGGGTCCTTCTGAAGTCGCTCCAGCTCCTCCAGAAGACGCTGCTTGTCTTCCTCACTGCCGTTCCAGGCCGTCACTGGCTTGAACAAGGCCTTCCCCGCAGCATTTCGCCTCTCCAGGATCACCACCTGAGTAAAAAAAAAAAAAAAAACACACAGTCCATTAATATAAATAATGAATAATACACTTTTTATGGGAGCATGAGTTAAGTCAAATGTCTATGTCTCTGAGTGCCCTCTTTTACTACTACTGTTCTTTTAATTACACCATACGTTTGTCAGATATTCTTTTGGGGGGTTATTTCTGTTTCATATTTCCACAGCTGTTTGTTTTGGCAGTGAGGAATAGCCCTTGAAATCATTCTTTTTTTCTCAAACCCTTGCACTAATACATTAATGTTTATTAAAACAAAAATGCTGAATTAATACCAATTCTCAAATCCCCATATATGCTGTAGATTCACTGTGGAACTGGCAGCTGTAGCGTTGGACATGATGAGCGTACCTGTGGTGGTGACTGTGCACTGTCCTTGTTCTGCATGAGGATGTCGCAAAGAGGTTGCTGTAGCCGTTGGTACACATAGGAGAACCTCACAACTTCCTTAGTATTGGTAGAGGCAAATGAGAGAAACGCCTGGTTCCCAAAAGTAAAGGTCTCTTCGTCACCTGTGATCAGCAGGACACAGTATCTGAGGGGAGGAAAGACATAAAGTAACTTAACGAATGTTAACTACATATCTTAAAATACCTCAGATGAGATGTGGAAATTACAACAAAAAATGAACTGAGTTTGGTTTCATGAATTGAATTGTCTCTGACTCATCAGGTGTGAACAGATGTTAAAAAAGAAAATGCTAGGTTCTCTTACTTCCTGCGTCTATGGAACTGTTTGACAGGACAGAGCTCATCAAAGAGCTTCTGATTGACCAGCCGTGGCACAAGGAGAAATTTGTTGTTTGACATGAACTCATCAATAATTTGCTTCTTCATCCCTTTAGCCTGCAGAGAACGAACATAACCACATAGAAAGAAAAAGAGTGAGGCGACGTTTCAGTGAACACAAATGTGTAACTAGTTCCGTGTGTAGATAACTGTGAATAATTAAACCAAACCAGCTCCCTGCTGCTGTGATTTACCTGTATAATGTCAGCAGGCTTGTCAGTGTTCTCTTTGAAGACCAGCATGGTTGGAGCGTAAGTGTTAATATTGAACTGTTTCTGCAGATTGGTGGTCTCTGCAAGACCCTGGTCCACATAGCCAAACTGTAAGTAGTCCTTATAAGCAAACGCTGTCAGCTACAGGAGATGCAGAGATAAATTATTGACATGTTTGTGTTAGTGATGCAATTACTGTCAGTTTCACAAAAAAAACTGCAAGACAAGAGCCTACTTTGTATAGTAGAGGAACTACAGGCACTTGGTCGAACAGAAGCACATGTGGCTTGTTGAGTTCATGCCAGCTGTTCAAGAACTGCAGGTCATTCTTGTCGGTGACCTGAAATATAGAAAATGCAAAATGTTTCATTCATTTTGAGTGTATGCTACCAATTCATCTTCTGTACGTACATTGTAAATCTGTCCACCTGAGTTACATGTTACATTTTTTTACAATTTGATGACTTTAGACTTGACAAAATCAAAGAAGACTTGCAGCTCAACTTAGACTTTAACACCAGTGACTCGTGACTTCACTTGGACTTGAGCCTTTTGACTTGAAAATACTTCGATACCTTCCCCCGAGCCCAGAGATTAAAAAGTATGTTATTTAAATACAACACGACAGGACAGACACACAAAATTCATTCTGTTGTGGTACTGGTTAATAGTGCCATATGCTATGAAAGTGCAATGTCAGCCCTACTTTTTTTTTTTATGATTAAGTTCAGGTGCACTTGTTTGAACAAACCTGTTTTAACAAATACAGATTTTAAAAAGCCTTCATGATTTGTAATTACATTTTCTGAAGAGCACATAATGACTTGTTTAGGACTTGAAACTAAAAGTTTCAGACTTGACTTTGGACTTGTCAGTCTTGACTTGGAACTCGAGTGCAAAGACTTGAGACTTACTTGTGACTTGCAAAAAAATGTCTTGACCCACCTCTGCGTTTTAATCATGCTTCCTGTATTGCATTGCATATACAACGTTTACCACAAGACAGGCAGATATTTTACCCGCTCCACAAGTCTCTGAGGAAGAAGGTCTTCTACAAACTGCCGCAGGTGCTCCTTCGCTACAGCGTAGTGGAAAAACGTCACTTTGCCATTGATGACTCCAAGTATTGAAGGGGTGCGGTGAGCACCGAGGTGATTGGCTAACCGTCTCTCATAGCCAACATCCACCACACCTATTCCGACACCTGCAAGGACAGGATATCAACAAAACATGTACACATCAAACTTTTCAACTCGCCCCATGCAACTTCATAGATGGCTCTGCTGGATTATTTTGGATGATTTAATTCCAAACCTAGAGTCTCCATCTCCTGCACCACTTCTTTCCAGACAGGCTCGATGTGGATGCAGCTGAAGCACCAGTCAGAGGTGATCTTTATCAGGTATGGCCTCTTGTAGCTGTCAGGCACCACGTCGTTGACATACTGGTTAAAGTGCAATATGTACTTGCTGTCAGCAAAGTCCCTGTGGTTCTTGCTGTTGAAGGGAAAGTTGAAGAAGGACTCGTCGAAGTAAAAGCTGTCGTGACGGTGACCATAGTGACCGCTGCCGTATGGCTGGGTGTCATCAGTCTGCCCGTAACGGTCATAATTGGCACGTTTGTCCTCATTGGACAGGATCTAGATTTTGGGTAGAACAAATGTCAATATGGCAGACATCTTCCTCTCATGCATATGTTAGTGGCTTTTATCACAGCACACAACACATACCACATGATCCTAAAGGTTAAGGACCAGCTGCACAATATATTGATGAATTCCATTTTAAAAAATGACTAACCTCATAAGATTTGGTAATCTTGATAAACATGTCCTCGGCACCTGGATTTTTGTTTTTGTCAGGATGCCTTGAGAAGAAGCAGCTCATTAGTTAAAAGGCTTGAATGAGTTTTATAAAAACAGTTCAGTGCCATGTGAAAATATTTACCATTCTTTTGCAAGACGCTTATAGACCTTCTTGATCTCAGCCTGGCTTGCACTCCTGGTTACTCCTAAGATTTTGTATGGGTCCATCTCAGGCCCGGCGTGGGTTGCTCCTGTCAGCAGCACTGAGAGGACCACCACTACAGCCAGCGGCACAGACATCTTTGACCCTGCCATCACAGTTACCTTCAACACATCAGAACAACTATCACCATTAAGTAAAAGTGGATGTTCAGACATGAAATCATGACACAGCCTTTAGCTGACTTGCAAATCGGAAACAGTTTTTCCTCCATACTGACGCCTTGTAATGATGCAAAATGAAGACAACCAGGTAGCTAGATATGGTGAATATTACATTATAGCATGCTAACTACAGAAGCTAGGTAATATATGTCAGCTAATTAATACAGCAACATACATTACAATATCATAAAACATCTGACATGTCACTGGGCTGTGACATTAACGTTATTCCTCGAGGATAAAAACGTTCACGCAGTTATTTTCACTAGGGTTAGTTGCGTTGCTACAGTGGTTAGCCATCTCAACGCAACAGCTCTAACGTTATATTCCCAGTCACCTCAAGCAGATGCGCTCAACCGGTACTACGCCACATATTTGGTGAAGGCTTTGATGTTCTTCGGCGTGTTGGTTAACGCTGATGTGAAGAGACGGCGAAATGCAAAGGGTGTGTTCAACAGCATCCCACAGCTCCTCCAGGGCAAGCTGACAACCTGCTGCTGGCTGCGAAGCAGGAGTGGAGGAGGAGGAGCCCAGTGTCGAAAGTCACTTTGGGAGATTGAGTATTTGGTGACACCTTATGCTTCGTTTGTGTGTGTTCGGTTTTATTGTTCGTCGCGCCGCGATTTTTAGTGTGTGTATTGTCGTATGGTGGCCGAGTGGCAGCGGCGCGCAGTAATTAAAATCAAGCGCACCTTGTTTTTTCTCTCTCTCAGTGGACCAATCCCAGACAACGCTGATGTAAACAAGGAAATGGCGAATGCAACCAGGCACAAATAAGAGAAATGAAAACGAAAATTTGTACGGAAACAAGGTATCATTTCCCTTTCACAAACGAGTGTGATCTTTGCGCAGTTTTTAGGATACCCGACTGACCCTGTAATCGTGACAAATTTTGTTAGTAACAGCGTTTACGATACTTAGTGAATGGAGAATGGAGGAAATACACAAGAAGATTCTTCAGCGCAACAGGACCAATCTCGTGAGAGACTTGGACCCATCAAATCTCTATGATGGCCTTCTTGAAAAAGGAGTTTTCACCCAAGACATGATCGATGAGATAAAGGTAAGACTGCTGTGTAGGTCACGGCATTAGGTTTCAGGTTCAGGTGTTGTTTGTGGGGTGGTTATGAACGCTCAGAGCAACACCTAATCATTTGATGTAACACACCTGTTACTGTGTCTCCTATCAGAGCTCTGGGACCAGACGTGACCAGGCCAGACAGTTAGTCCGGGACTTGGAGACCCGTGGGAGTCGGGCCTTTCCATTATTTCTGGAATGCCTTCAGGAGACCGGTCAGCAGAGTTTGGCAGAGCTCCTACAGAATGGAGCCCCAACAGTTCAGATACAGCCTGCAACACCCACTCAGGTTGTTCGCCCCGTTGTCCAGCCTCTCCCAGTTTGTAAGTGTGTGATACTACGGTGTATTTCATGAGTATTAATGTCTTTAAATATAGTCTTTGTGGGCAAATGATTACAGTAATTTGTAACTCTCTGGTCTTGTAATATGAACACTTTGTTGTAATGTATTGCTCATATACAGTATGTGCTCTTTGTCTCTCCAATAGCCTCTCCAATGGATGTTGATAAGCAAAGAAAAGATGATGTCCCTGTCTATCCAATACAGAGACCCAGTACTACTCCCAGTCCATGTAAGCTATGCCATTAATCTACATATTGCTAACAGTCTGGTAAATTCTATGATGCATAACACATATCGATGCTTATGTCCCAGCACCTGAAAGGGAGTACATAAGACCAAGGCCACAAGGCAGAACTCGACGGGATAGTATTCAGGTAAGCACTAGGGCTGCATGTAACAATTATTTTTGTTATTGATTAATAGTTTGGTCTATAAAACATTAGAAAACAGTGAAAAATGCCCCATCACAATATGTGATGACCTCATCAAATGTCTTAGTTTGTCCGACCAATAGCCAAAATCCCAAAGTATTCAATTTATTATCACGTAAGACCAAGAAAGAACCTGGAACAATCAAGTTTTTTGACTTTTTGCTTGAAAAATAACTTATCAAAATAGTTGCTGATTAGTCTTCTGTCGATCGACTAATCGTTGCAGCTCTAATAAGCACCATTTATTATGCATTTAACAACCAACAGAAAGACAAAGGCTCCTGTTGAAGAAAATTGCCAGTGTTTTGTTAAATTATTATTATTATATATTCACATCATGCCTCTTTCTCTGCTTCCTTTTTCTGTGTATGTGTGTGTCAGACCTATAAAATGGACGCCAGCCCATGTGGACATTGCCTCATCATAAACAACGTGGAGTTTGAACCTCAGAGCGGGCTGAGCAATCGCAAAGGGTCCAACATAGACTGCGACAAGCTGGAGAGAAGATTCAAGGCCCTCAACTTTATTGTGGACGTTAAGACGAACCTAAAGCAAAGAGTAAGAGTGATTTCTTCTGCCACCGTGACTGAAACCACATGTGAAACTTTGAGCTTGTGGTTGTAAAGCTAACAGTTACCTCCGTATTTCAGCAAATCGCACATGAACTGTCAGCTTTATCCAAGAAGGACCATTCACAATATGACTGCTCCGTGGTTGTCATGCTGTCCCATGGGACTGAGGTAAGACATGTCCTGTATTTGTTTTTCACCAGGAAAATTCACCTTGATTGTACTATTGAGAACAATTCACAATAAAAGTTGTTGCATCACTTTCATAATACTAAACAGTCTCTGGAATTATGCATGGCTTAATATTATACCAGCCACTGTTGAAATGTCAGCTTTAGTGTCCACAGAGGCTGCAGTCGTACAATGTATTCCATCCACTCATGCATACATTAAGCATACATTAAGACCTAATGTATGCTGACATTTATGTTTATAGGTGAGTCACAACCGCTTCCCTGGTGCCGTGTATGGTGTGGACGGACAGCATGTCTCAGTTCAGTACATCACAAACTACCTCAACGGCCAGCATTGTCCATCATTACAGGGCAAACCCAAACTTTTCTTCATCCAGGCCTGTGGAGGAGGTAGCTTACATTGAACATACTGTTGAATAACGTAACAAAGCATGTGTAAAATCCATAAATCCATTACAACATTTAAAGGGTATACATGCACTTAAAGTGGTCTCATAGGGAAGCATTTGTTTTTGTCCTTGAGGTGACAAAGACACAGGCTTCGAGGTGTCTCCTGACGAGGTTGAACCATCCATCGGTGGGGCAGATGATCAGACGGACGCCATTCCAATGTCGTCCAGCAGTGACTCTCTGAGCATGTCCGATGAGCCGGACGCCAGAGCCACACTGCCCACCCCGAGTGACATTCTGGTGTCCTACTCTACTTTTCCCGGTGTGTTATGTGTCTCAATGTGTGTGTGTTGCACTCATCTGTGTTTATTTTGATTAATAACACACATGCAAGTCAGAGCTATACTTTACCTTTACCTTACCACTAAAGTGGTAAGGTAAAGGTAAAGTAGAGTGGTTCAGGAATGAGTCCTAAAACCCAGAAATGAGTTAGCATTTTTGTCAAATCCGGTTCCCTCGTCTGGAAGTCAGTGGGTTTCTTGAATGGATTTTTGGTTAGATGCCTGAAATAAGGTCTGTGGTTAACACAAGCTTAAGAGATTTTCACGTTTTGTTCTACAAAATAATGTCTTAAAAAAGGCGGTTGCTAACAAGTGGCTAAATGAGACTACAGAGGTTGTCGGGGACATTAAACGTCATCACGCTGAACACAGAAACTCATCTACTCACTCGGCCGCCTTTACAGCCTCGTTGTGTTTATACTCGCGCTCTTGCAAACGTTTCTAATTCAAACTTTCCCAAAGGCTTTTGTAGAAGAGATAAGCACATGAAATCAAATTACAACTTGGAAGCTTAGTGGTGGTGCCGTTGAAGTCATGCGACCATGGTGTAGTTCGTTTATAGCCTAACGTTAGCTTTTTACTTCTGGTGATTGCATTTACGCTTCAAAAATCATAAAAGTGGTGTTCATTTGTGAAGATTATCTTGCTGAACAAAACGTGCAAGTTGAGGGAACCAGGGTGATGCTAACTTCAGGGTTGGCTTACAAAAATATGTCATCCCTGCAGCACTCTATTAAGGTATAAGTTTAATATTTTTGAAAATAATACATATACAAAGACTTAAGAGAAAGCATTTGGTTTTGCTCCAAAACAACAACAGGTTATAATAATTATACTGATTGGGCTGGACATCAACACATCTTTAAGCCACCAGCTAAGAAAAAACAACAACCAGCCAATCACAAAAAATCTTTACCAAACAGTCTGTCTGCCATTGGAGGTTTTATTAAACTTAACCAATGAGAGGTTTTCTTGGTATAAACTGGCAGGTAAGAGTTCAGATGAGTTCCGACCCCTAAATGTAAGAGGAATTAAAGTAATCTGTTTTATATATATTTATATATGTATGTAAAATAAAATAAAAACACAAAGAAATAATGAAGAAAAAAAAGATTTTGGTAAAAACACCTGGAGCCTACATCTACACCGTGTGCCAGCTGACATTATAATTACATCTGTTAAACCTATGAGCTATAGATAGACTTGACTTGCTATGTATGTCTTCCTAATGCCACTTTGACCATGGGACAAATACAGGTTACGTGTCTTGGAGAGACACCGAGTCGGGTTCCTGGTACGTCGAGACACTGGATCGTATTCTTGAGGTGAATGCTGCTACCGATGACTTGGTCACAATGTTGATGATGGTGAGCTTCTCTTATTATACCAGCAAAATTAGCTGGGGCTCTATTGAACTCCCTTGACCATTTAGAGCTTTTTGATTTAAACATAGATCTGATTATTGACTGTCCTTATTTCCAGGTTAACCACGAAGTCTCACAAAACTCTGCAAAAGGGCTCTACAAGCAGATGCCTGGTTCCTTTAACTTCCTCCGCAAACTTCTCTATTTTCAAAGCCAAGCATAGCAGCAAAGTTCAGCTTAACACTTCTCAGTTTCACTTTCAGGGAATGACTTTTTATTCATGGTATGACTAATTTCTTGGGATTATGTCTCAGCAGAGTTGCAAAGTGTATGAATTAGCTAAACTATGGTGGACACAATCATGTCTTACTGTACATTTCTATTGTTTGTCATGTCTTACTGTGTTTTTCAGTCAACTTTTCTAAATTAACTTTAGAAAAGCTGCCAACTCTGTAGTAGTTTTTTTATATTCCAAATTCTTGGTGTCCTATCGACACATAGCAGCTGTCAATTTAGTAGACAACCAACATAATGTTCAATTTGTACTTTGCAAATTGTAATAAAAGACTTTGCTGACTCTTATTTCAAGTCTCCTTAATATACTGATTTTGTTAACAAGTTATCTTGTGAAAATGGGGGTGGAGGCAAGGAAAGACTTTGCATTGACTAGATATGATCCACATATGAGAATTAAATGTGTTCTCCCATTTCTTCCAGTAAAACTAAATATGTATCAGACTCAAAGGGTGACGACATCACTGAGAGCGGAAGCATTTCGTATTCTTTGGCTGGTCTTCTGCTCATTTCTACAGCTGTTTTCTACAGCTGTGTAGTCCAGCTTCAGCTGGCAACACACACTGTGCTACAGTATTACTTTATAATGTAAGTGAGTCATCTGACATCTTCACCACCATATGTCATGTCTGAATCTAATAATGTGAACATACTGCAAGCACAAAAACAAAACTACAAGGCACACATTTGGCTTGTGCTCATAGACCGTTCCTAAACATAGTGGTGAGGGCATACCCATTCTGTTAAGATTATTAAACTCTCCACCCTGACATTAATCTCAACCCACCAGCAGCATTTACACCTCTCTGAAAGACGGGGGGAGTTATACACATGTATCGCATGATGTTATCATTAATATAGATTCTGTTGGCATCATATACATATAAGCACGTGTTGCTGCATGTGCTACCGCTGAGTTACAGTATGTGAGACTGATAGACACTGCAAGTTAAACAGTAGTGTACTGTACTAGACACCAGTAGATGGTGTTTGTGAGACACAGAAGAGTTGAGATGTCACACATGCGCTCTGAGTCTTTTATTTCCCTCCACTGCCAGCGTGGCTCTCCATAAAATTAGCAATGGTTCCATTTCATTTGTATTTCAGTCACTTCAGATCTACGTATGCCTCAGATCAACACACACTGTTTCAAACAAAGGTTTATCTCTAATATCCTAAACTGAAAACAATGAGAACACTGAAACAAGTCATGAGACACAAACATCACCATGATGTTTCTCAAACCAAATGAGGGTCCCCGGTAGCTTTTATGTATTTGGGGAACTTTGACATGAAAACATTGGGAGTCCCACAGTGACCCCATATAGCTCTAATTCTTCAGTTAGCCTCTCAGGAAATCTTTAACTGATTCAGCCATTGTCTTGTCTCATTATCATGTTATTAGGCCTACAGAAAAACAGAAACTTTAAACTTTCCAAATGTCAAATAAAATACAGCTTTTAAATAAAATGGATTTTTGGAAATTATTTTTAGCCATGCTAAGGATGACTAAGGATGGCAGTGTCGGTCTGTCGGTCCACCACTTTGGTCCAGACTGAAATATCTCAACTATTGAATGGATTGCCATGAAATCTGGTTCAGGCATTCATGATCCCCAGAGGATGAAGACTATTGACTTAGTTGATCCCTGACTGGCTGGTTCACATTTGCGGTTTGTGGTGAAATGTCTCAACAAGTATTGGATGGACTACTGGATTTCAGATATCCAGGGTGCCTGGAGAATGAAGCCTAATGACTTAAGAGATCCCTTGACCTTTCCTCTAGCGTCATCATCAGGTCAGAATTTGTCCAATATGACCAAATACTTGCAAAACTATACCCATCAGCCTCAGCTGTACTTTGTGTTTAGTGCTAATTAGCAAATGTTAGCATGTTAACATGATGAACTAAGATGGTGACCATAATAAACATTATACCTGCTAAACATCAGCATGTTAGCATTGTCATTGTGAGAATGTTAGAAAGCTGATGTTAGCATTTAACTCAAAGCACCACTGAGTGTTAAGTACAGCTTCAAAGAGCCGCTAGCCTTGTTTCCTCTCATAAAGCTGTTCAACAGTTTTACCAGAAAAGCTAATTTAATTAAAATTCATACGATGGATCATTTTCATATATCTTTTGCTGTAACTAAAGAATTCATTAGCCTGAATTTGTTTGTCAAAAATTGGACAAAGCTACAGTATAGGACCATCTGTCTGGCTCAATCAGGTTAAAACTAGATTCTCAGACCGTTTTTTTTTTTTTTTGGACAAATCATTGCATT
The DNA here is from genome assembly GCA_008360985.2 of Macquaria ambigua. Classification (NCBI taxonomy): domain Eukaryota; kingdom Metazoa; phylum Chordata; class Actinopteri; order Centrarchiformes; family Percichthyidae; genus Macquaria; species Macquaria ambigua. The sequence continues at coordinate 213,168 of VMKM01000717.1, read as the reverse complement.
CTTGCTCCTCACATGTCTGGCCCTCAGAAACAGAGGTGCCAACAGAACATTGGGAAAGCAGTGACGACTGCAGTTGTCTCCAGTCATCATGACAAACATATTATGATCTCTGTACTTCCTGAAGTTTTTTTTCCTCCTCCCACTTAGCCTCACATTTTCCAAAACAAGTCCTGCACATGACTCTCTTCCTCTGCACTCACACCTGTTTCTCTAACATGTGCGGGCTCATTAAAATTGGTTTATCTCAACTCAGATCATAAATGGGCTTCATTTTACAACACTTTTAACTCATAAGTGCACTGCACATTCTTGCATTTTTAAGAACACATAATTTATTTATTTAATAATGCTTGACAGCCTGCTTTGGTTATTTCAGTCCATCTGAAGCACAGATCTATCTTTAAAGAAAAAAAAAACCTCACTGCCTGTTGCAGTCTGGTTGTGGTAGAAGCTGCCTTTTAGTTCTTCTAGATTTAAGCGCTGCTTTCAATACAACACAGTACAGTAGATCATAACAGTTTATTAGATCTATTTATCTAATCAACAGTTCTTAATATCCATTGCTCACAATCTATTGCTATCTGATTGAGCTCCTATGACCTGTGGAGTTCCTCAAGGGTCAATCCTGGGACCTGTCTTACTCTCCTTTTACATCCTCCCTTTTCTGCGTCAACATCCAGCTTTATGCATTTGTGATATCTTCAAATTTGGCTACTTTAAATCATTTTCTGAAGGACTTGAGATTAGTGCCTGGATGTCTCATAGTTTTCTGCAGATACTGTAAATCACAACAAAACTAAGTTTTTGTCTTGGCCCCAAATCAGACTTTTGAAATTTTACATCAGCTCTTTGATACCCAGTTTAACTTTGAGAAACATCTTAAGTCGGATATTCAGTTTTTTTTTTTCCAATTAATAATATTTCCAAACTTCTTCCCATCTTATCTTTCCAATAACTCGAACAAATCATCCACTGCTTTGTCTCCTCACGTCTCGACAATTGCAAAACATGTATTATGTATTCTTCTTCAATTACAATTAGCTGGCTTCGCTAAATAGATATAAATGCAATTTTTAGGAGGAAGGCTTGTGCTCTGAAACGCATACAAAGCGGTCTTAAAAGTAGCCAGATCAAATAGTTATTGCTACACATTTAGCTTTGTCAGTTCCATGTAACACATAGACAAGTATAACCAGAATATTGCAACCATTACAATAAAGTATTCAATGTGTTTAATTGTATTAATGTTATTCCAAATGTATTTATTTTTTATTTCACCATAGTTCTCTAGTGTCCCTGTTTGCCTGTCTCTATGTTTTGCATGGTTCAAACTGCTCCAGCCTCTTCAGTCTGCGCCCTGAGCCCAGATATCTGCCGTGCCTCATGGGATTGTCATGTTATTCTCATTTTGGAATTCATAGCCAGTTGGATAGGAGCCCCTGGAGTCAGGTTCAGGTTTGTTTTTCACAATAGATGCAGACTGCACTAGATCGTAATGAATAAATACTGAGTGTGTCCGTTCCCACGGTCAGTCTCACTCACCTACCACCATGCTCCGCTTCAGCACCACACTCTATGAGTATACTGATGACCATAATAATAATAAAAAAATGCCTTCATATAGATTGTGATTTTATAACATTTCTGTTTTCTTGCCAAGAAGCCAAAGCTTTATATCTCTTGTTAGTTTTAGGGTGTAGGTTGACTCATTAAGGCACAGTATAAAAATGTATGGTCCATTTAAAACTTAATGTTTGGTTAACAATCTAACAGTGCCATTTCTTTTTCAGTGTTGGCAGCAACCTGTCTGCTTATAAGTGTAGGTAAATATCTGTATGTGTGTGTGTGTGTGTGTGTGTGTGTATGGCATGAGGATGCTTGAATACATTTTTATGTGCCCTTGTGTTAAACTCTTCAATATCTGTTTTTAGGTGGTGTCCTCTCAGAGATAGTTACCACCCGTCAAGGCGATAGTGTCCATCGCCTGACCTGTGGTATGACTCTATTTCCTAAAACTCTTTGTCCACAGCAGTGCTTTATATTTATTTTGACAACACTGAAGAGCTGGTTTGGTGTGTCGTTAAGGTTTTTTGTTTTACTTCTATCAAAAAAAAAAAAGTTCAGGTGTGGAACCTTTTCTGGATTGTGAAGAAAACATTGTGATGTGTATGTCAGAGAGGAACAGAATCAGTGAATCAGTTGCCTTTTTTATTTTCTACACAATTCAAGATTAAGTGATCGCTGCAAGCAGAAAACAACTGTAACACTAAATAATAGGTTCCATTGATGAAATCCATCCAAGCTGTTATTGTCCAATAGCTTTCTATATATATACATCTCTATTTATTTGTTAATTGTATTTTTCTTGTCAATATTTTTCTTGTTCCTTTTTACTACTGCAACACTGAAATTTCCCCCTGGGGATTAATAAAGTCTATCTATCTATCTAATTTCTGCCTCCCTGCTGTGTAACAGATAGCGGAGTGATCAGTGTTCAGACAGCACTGTACGGACGTGCAGACAATGTGATCTGCGCTGAGGGAAAACCTCCACCAGAGACTTCTAATACAGAGTGCTCTCTGGCAGAAGCTGTGGATTTCCTCAAGAGAAGGTACACACTTGTGTTCATTCGGCTTTCTCTTAAATTGCAATATATATGCTCATTTTAGTGAAGTTAGATGTGAAGAGGGTGTCAGGGAGGCGTCTTTCAGAGGCGTTCTCAAATTTAAGTGGATTATTAGATTAGATTAGATTAGATTTCACTTTAATGTCTGCTTTGTCCGTAATGGTTATTGCATCAAAAGGCAAACACTATTCAAAAATAAAGGCAAAACATTTAACCAGACAGCAAAAGCAATAGTACAAACATTTGGTTTTACAATTAATATTGCAGTGCCATCAATTTAATTGCTTGCTTCCATGTTCAGAGCTTGACCTACACAAGTACACAGGTCTTAAAACACTAGCTGGGTGCATTACATCAGATCCCCTGTTATCAAAACGGTGACTAATTCATCACAGAATGAGGAAAGAAATTTCCTCAATTTCATTGGCCCAAGTCACAACGCTGTGGTGTATTTCAGTTTTGTTGTGATTCTGCTTGAATCCTGCTCTCTATCTTCTCCCTGCAAGTGTGACGGAAAAAAGGTGTGTGAAGTGAACCCAAACCTCGTCGAAGTACCTGATCCCTGCACGGACACCTTTAAATATCTGCAGACCAACTACACCTGCCTCCCAGCAAGTCAGTCACATGTCTGCATGAAACTAAAGCAAAGCTGCAAAACCCTAAAATGATTTTGTTTGGTTTTTATTTGCCTTATTTCCAGGTTTATGGCTCATGTTTTATTGCTTGTACCTCCAAAGGTCTTTAAAAAAATGTGTGCGAGAGTTAATTTACTTATTTCTACTTTTTGTTAACATGGATTCATGTTTTAAGCTTGTGGCCCTGCTTTGAGTGCTTTGAATGATTCAAACAAGAGGTATAATGTTGCCATGGAGTCTGTTAGTCAGCAGCGGGCTACACTTAAATTCTGTTTTTGTTAGCTTTATCTGATTTGAAGAAGATCACATGAATAAGAGGTGTGATTTTTGACACAAAATGTGTCAACTGGGTGTTAGGGGTTAACAATGCACGTTGAATGTGATTTGTGTTATTTTGACAGTTCACCAGGTGACATGTGAGCACTCTTATGCACACCTGCAATGTGGTAAGATCACATTTTCTTTTCTTTGTATGTACGGTGCATTGACATGAATAACAACAGCATCATTGTATTTTCAAGGTACGTCAGCATCAGCACTGCTTCCAACTCCTCCTTTTCTTTTTGTCAGACGTAGGGCAGATTATATCTCTCTACAGTGCTGATTATGGACGCCACGACCAGACCACATGCTCTTACAAACAATCTATCTCTGATATCGAAAATAATGACTGCTCCCTCGTCACCAGCAAAGTTTCTGACAGGTATAGTTGCCCAGTTTTTGTCAACTTGTACCTCAGGTTGAAGGCTGTGGAAATCAAAATCATGGTGTATTTAACTTTATAACTGCAGTACAGTGATAGCTGCCAATTTGTGATGCCATCCACCACTCCATTTCACCTGCTCTCAAAAACATCCAGATTGGATATGCTCCAGTGCACACTCAAGCATGTATTCACTCCATGTGCACTCTGCCTCCACAGCTGTAATAGGAAAAACAGCTGTACTATCCAAGTAAGCAACTCAGTGTTTGGAGACCCCTGTGTCGGCACTTACAAGTACCTGGAGCTGGCTTACGTTTGTGAATGTAAGTAGTTTTTAGTTTTTTTATTTTGCACAACATTTTGTGCAATCAGTCTCTTAAATATTTATCTGAAGTCAATCTTTTATCTGTTTTTTTTGTTGTTGTTGTTGTTTTTGCAGATCCTGTGATCAGTCCGGAGGAGTCTGTAGACGTACTGAAATCACAATAAGATCACAATAAACATGTATTAAATAAAATATATTAAATCAGCAGCATGTGTCTGGTCAGTTTGTAATTAGGTTTTATTGTTTTGCTATTGTGCTAAAAATTATTTAACACAAATCTAAAGAAATGTGCACAAGCAAAGCCTCATGAATCCTATTAGATCAGAAATATAATGAGATTCTGGTTAAGCTCCGCTGCAGTGACTGGTCCTGAAACTCTGCCCACACACACCAGGGCTTCAGGACAGACACCAAACTGTCCAACCCAACCACATCATCTCAAAACAAGAAAATTATATCAAAAACTTGAACGAATCACAAAGTTAATTAGAATTCTATTTGACCCTAAACATGGTGGCAGAGCACCTGACCACAGAGACGGATAGAAAACCAAGTTTGTCATAAAAGAGAGGTTGAGACAGAATCTCACTTCTTACTATACTGTGAGAAATATAAGGATCTAAGAGAGGTTTACTTTGAAAAAATAAATAATATGTATCCTGACTTTATCCAATTCCCCGATCTTCAGAAACTGCCCTGTCTATGTGGGCAGAAAGGTCAGTGTGCAGTATTAGCTGCAAAATATGTTGACTGTTGTTATACACTAAGAGAAACAAGCTCTGTAGTAAATGTTTGAGTGATTAAGCCTGTATGTAAGTGTTACAGCTGCCCATGTTTTTTATTATTTATGTTATTTAATGCCTTTATTATATTGTATTTCTGTACTGCTTTACCAATACAGATTCCTGATCGGTCATGCCAATAAAGCTTATTTTGAATTTGAATTTGAAAAAATAGCAATGCAACAACTCATTTGCATGTCAGTTTTCAGGCGCCAACACCACGTTATTGTAAAATAAGAACAAGTGGAGAACATATTTGCTTTCAAAGATGTTCCATCAGCTCCTTTTAAAAGTGAGCCAGTGGTTAATTAGAAAGACTGTATTTTACAACCGAACCAAACTGTGTATGTCATACAGTGCTGTGAGGAGGGAACAGAGATACATTAGGATGACTAACTAGTCACACAACCACATGACCTAAAAGCAATTGGGACTAACTCCTCACAACAAGACTCTGCAGTCAATATACAGTACATCTGAAAAGAGAAGGAGCACTCCTTCAAGGACGTAAATGAAAAGTGAGAAAGAGCAGACTGGTGATTTGAAGGATACATGAATATGTGGTGATTTGTTGTCAGGCTGGAAAAACCAACAGGGGGATGACAACAACATGACCAAACAATAAGTAATGCACTTTGTAAATACCCTTCTTGTGTGTTTTGCAATTATGTCCGTCATTTAACTTTAACTGTCTTTTTTGTTCCAAGATTTTTCAGGTCATGGTATTTCTGTAATGTGAGTCGGGATGTTGAGAAATCTTCTTCCTTTTGCTCGTGGTCTACATACAGTAGGTCATTGTCATCCAGGCTTTAATTGTGTTGCGCAAGGTCCAGCTGTTGTTTTGGATATGAGGCAAAGACAGTTCCTGATCCAGCACAATAAATATGTGTGTCTGTTCCAGCTACCATCAGTCCCACTGTTCACCACAGACTGGATCTTCTAAAACCATGCTCCGCTTCAGACTCAGCACCACACCATGTGAGTACACAGCTGACTGACAACTAGACCAGTAGTTATGTGGGTTCATCTAAAATTAGGGATTAAGTTAGTTTTTTGCCATCTTGCTGAAGCTAAAAGCTTTAATATATCTGACTTGATGTTTCAGGGGCCTGGCAGTACTTCTCTTCTTCTGAGTAGACGGTTGATACACCCCCAAGTTGGCTAGAAATCGAGGCATTTAAGACAGTAGCAGTAGCAAATATGTCCTTGTCTGCCCTATTAGTCAAGTCGACCCAATGCATATATTGCTATTTAACAATTTTATTCTTGTTACTGGGAGTAACATATATTTCAGTTTGTGAGCCTATTTGCCATAATAAGTTAAACCTGGTCAATTAGATGCTGTATTTTCTCTTTTGTCAAAGAAGGGCTTATTTACAATCATTGTCATGGTCCACGAAGGATTTTTGTTTGGCTTTTTGGTCTTGTTTCCTGTTTTATTTTGTAATCCCTGGTCTTATGTTCTTGTGTGCCCTTTACTTCCTGTCTTTGTTCGTTTCCCACCAGTTTGATTAGGTTCACCTGTGTCTTGTTTTTCACCTGTTTCTGGTTCCCTCGTTGTCTCATCCCTATATATACCGGTCCCTTTCTTTTGTTCTTCGTTGGTTCATTGTCTCTCCCTGTGTGTTGGTTTCCCTGGTTCCCAGAGTTCCTGGTGTCTGTGTTGCCTGCACTGTTTTGCCTCTTGTTTCTGTTCCAGGGATCTGCATGTAAGCGTTTTTGTTATTTAATAAAACCTTTTGAACTGCTGGAGCTGCCTCAACTGTCTACATTTGGGTCCTTCCCCCCGCTGCCTAACGGCCTACTTTGACAATTATCACAGTCATTTCGTAAAGGGACCTCAAGATTTGAGATCACCCTTTAGTGATATTATAAAGAAAATTGACCTGGCTGCAACATTGTAGTGTAGGATGATTTATGTGCCTATTGCATTACAATCAAATGATCATCTGAGTAACAGTAAATAGATTTACTAATGTGGCATTTAAACTCTGGGCAAACACTGTTTCTCTGTTTTATGGCAATTATTCTTTGACATATATTCAAACCTTTTTCACAGCACACATTTTGACATGTCATAGCAGGAAAAGCACAGGTGTTACTAATAACATTAATTATGGCTGCATTCCATTTAGGTGAGCAAGGACCTGCTATGATGCACTCACTGTCACACTGTCATGGTTTACTGAGACACTTGAATAGAACGAAGCCATCGTTAATGTTAACACCTGTGCTTTTCCTGTAACGTCAAAATGTCTGCTGTGAAAAAGGTCTTCTACTTTGAGCACAATACAATACAGGTTCTTTTTAAAGGTTTAAAGTGAGACTTTGTAACTTTTGCTAATGTTTGGCTGACACAGTTTGACAGTGATGTTTCTTTTCCAGTGCTGGCAGCAACATGTTTACTCATGGCAGCAGGTAAATATCTGCGTGAATGTGCTATGAGAATGCTTGCATTTATTTTCTTCATATAGTATGTGGCTTGAACAAGCTTCAGCTTATACTTTCATATCTGTTATTTTAGTTGCTTCCACAGAAAGAGTTATCACCTGTGACGATGGCCACCAAGTCCAGCGCCTGAGCTGTGGTATGACTGAAGTCTTTGTGTCCACAAATTAAGTTTGAGGGCCTTAAAGGGAAACTCCGGTATTTTTAAACCTGGGCACTATTTTTTACATATTTTGGGGTCTAAATGACTAATACTTACCAAAAGTTTTGGAATTGGTCCAGTAGATCGCCTCCGCTGGCATCTGAGAACAGGCTGCAATGGCTGCAACGTAATCCTTTGGGGCAATTGCTCCTGTGAAAAGTCTGTCCACTAAGAGTGCTTGTTTTTGTCACTGACAGGCTCAGGTTGTTATTCCAAGTGTCTGACAACATTATGGAAAGGATCCCTACAGAGACAGACCGTTTGTTAAAAAGTCAGATCCTTTTGTCTTCCTGCAACAACTCAACATCTTGCGAGATTTCAGAGTGAGACTTTTCCTTGAGCGAGACCTTGTTTCTGGTTAAACAAAATGGATCTTACTCTTTAACAAAACAGTAGTATTTCAACCCCTCAGCAAGAGGAGCCTTCGGTTGGAATGAAATCTGCAGATTTTTGGCTTCTCCATGGCACATGGTTGACCACCCCTGTGTTTGAACATTTTGGACTTTAGCAACCAGAAAAGACTCTGTGACAGACTGCACCACAGTGTCTATCAGAAAAAGTATACACTGTCTATCAAAAAGCACCACGGTGTCTATCAAAAACAACACTGTGGCAGAGAGCCCCCCACCCCATCTATCTACAACCACAAACTTATGCCATAATTTGAAATATGCTATAACCTCCCAACATACTAGGGATTTGGTTTTTAAAGTTTAGCATGTAGGAAAACATTTTGATTATGTTAGAGGTAAGAGGAGTTATGCACTGTACCAAGAGGTACTATACAGTATCAGCTGAGCCTGTAGAAATTTTAGGCTCAGTAGACATGACAAAGATAATATTATCTCCATACAAGCAAATATAATAAAGTGATTTCTTTAGAAGAACACTTTCCCTCTGGTCTTGTTTCTTAATTTCTCCCTTGGTGTGTAACAGATATTGGAGTGATCAGCGTGCAGGCAGCTTTGTATGGGCGAGCAGACAGTGAGACCTGCAGTGAGGGCAAACCTCAACAACAGCTTGCCAACACAGAGTGCTCTCAAACGGGCACAGTGGACGTCCTCAAGAGAAGGTACACATGTACACTAATAGAATAAAAAATATACAGTTTGTATATGTATTAAAGTGGCTACTGCTGGCAATGAGTCTCCTAATTACGTCAATGATTCATTGTCATTGACATCTGAAAAATTGCATCACCTCAAACGTAGTACTTTGATGAACTATAACAGGAAAGCACGCACCTTACCAACTGAAGCAGTCCAATCTCCACTACTTAGTCATTAATGCTACTGTATGCCGCACAGATGAAGTGGGAAGATCTAATTTGTGTACAGGTAAAAATAAAGGCTATGTCAAGCCATGAAGTTCTTTAAACATCTGAATGAAGAAGATGATCTTCATCTCTATCAACCTCCTTTTATTCTATGTTAACTCTTCAACAACATAAGGTAACATATAAGTGCCTGGCAAATTACATTTTTTAAAATTAATTATTTTTAGGAAGAGCTAGAGAAGGATTGAGAGACAGGGAGAGACGGAAAGAGCATATTAGGTGAGTAAGTACTCTCAGAAGGTGTACGTCTTCAAGCCAGACAGAAAGGGATTCTACTGACCGAATCAAGTTTGGTAATTCCAACCACCGATGGGACAACACAGGCGAAAAGTTTGGATTAAGATTTCCTGCCTCGCAGTGACTGTAGGACTAGTCGTCCATTTGCAGATCGTAGTGAACGAGAAGGCTCATCAACCTGAATGAGGGAATTCAGGTAGATGGGTGCTGTGTTTGTGGCCATTGTAGGTGAGCATTGGTGACTTGAAATTAACACTAGCATGAACAGGGAACTAGTGGAAAGTAATAAAAAGTGGAGCGACATGAGCTGTCTTTGTCTGATTGAAGACCAGACGTGCTGCCAGGATCTGATATTTCTGATGTTATATCATGTGAAGCAACATGACCGAGTGACAGACGCAACATGCTCAGTGAAAGTTAGTTGGTCATCAATCACAATGCCCAGATTACGAGCAGACTTTGTTGGTTAGGGTGAGGCGGAGTTGAGCTGGATACTCATGTTGTGCTGAACAGAAGGACTGGCTGGAATCAACAGGATTTCGGTCTTAGAGAGACTGAAGTTGGCGTTCCATCATCCATTTTGAGATATCGTTGAGGCTGGCTGAGATCTGTGATGAGACAGTTGGGTCATCTGGCAGGAAGGACAGATAGAGCTGGGTGTCATCAGCATAGCAGTGGTAACAAAGGTCATGTGAGTGGATCTTCGGACCAAGGGAGGTAGTGTATATTGAGAAGAGTAGGGGACCAAGCACAGATCCTTGTAGTACCCCAGTGGAAAGAAAGTTACACTTGGACTCTTCTCCTTGCCATCCCACTTTGAATGATCATTCTGCGAGGTACAGTAGGAGTCAAACCAGAGTGCTGTACCAGAGATGCTTAGTTCGGATAGGGTGAACAGGAGAATTTGGTGGCTCACTGTCAACAGGTCCAGCAAGATGAGAACTGACGACTGGGCATCCCTTCTCGCTAATGGCAGGGTTTCTATCACTGACAGCTGTGTAGTTTCAGTGGAATGACCGCTCTTGAAACCAGACTGGTTTGGATCAAGTAGATTATTTTGAGAGTCTGAGACTTGGGTGATAACTGCACGCTCTTTAGCATGTAAATATGTTAGCATTTGTACACTTAGCATGGTACCATGGCAACATTTAACATACCAAAGTTTAGGATGTAGACACATTAGCATGCTTTTAGCATCAATCTCAAAAGACATCTGGCTGAATTCGTGCATTTGTTTTAGGCCGTTTTCAAACAGAATCAGGCGTTGCAGCGATTCGCCGCAGAGCCCGACTCTGTCTGAATACGGCCTTAGACGTATCCTGTTGTGATCTGAAGTGGAAATTTTGACCTGTTGGTGGCACTTGATGAAAACTCACCAAAGTCATTAGGATTCATCCTCTGGGGACTATGAAGGTCTTTTCCAAATGTCATGGTAAAATATTTACTGAGGGTGATATTTCTCTCTGGACCAATTACAATCCCTAGGGCCATGTTGCTACCCATAATATTTTCTACGGGTCACAGAACAAAACACAACATAATGCAGATAGGAACAATATTATACTGAATATTAAAACGAGTGGTATCTCATGCACTCACGTCTACATTTCACACTATTTACTATTTAATCCCCACACTTAAAGTGTGGGGATTAAATAGTAAAGTCTCTTACATTAGTCCAAGTTACTACAGTATTTCATTTACACAATTTAGACTATATACTAGTAGTTTTCGTGTGCTTTTGCTTTGTGCTAAAAACATGCTCTCAATGTTTTTCCTACAGGTGTGATGGCAAGAGGGTGTGTGAACTTAACACAGATGTTGTTCATACCTCTGATCCCTGCCATGAAACCTACAAATATCTGGAAACCAACTACACCTGCTTCCCAGCAAGTCAGTCACGTCTGCATGAAACAATGAACCAAAGCTGCAAGTCTTATAGTGTGATGTCTAATGTGATTTATTCATGTTACTTTGACAGTTCACCTTGTTACATGTGACAACTCTTTGGCACATTTGTATTGTGGTAAGATTTTTTTTCGTTTATGGAAGATTAATGTGATAAGCATAATTACATTTCCATTGCATCTGAACACAAATCTGAATGTTTTACTACTTGATCCTTTGGTTGTCTGCCTCTCAACTACATTTCTGTCCTCTCTGCCTTGCCAATTTTTCCTCTTTTTATCAGATAAAGGGCAGGTTATATTTGTCTACGGTGCTGACTATGGACGCCATGACCAGACCACATGCTCTTACAAACGGCCTGCCTCTCAGATTGAAAATGTCTACTGCTCAGACCCCACTAGCAAAGTTGCTGACAGGTACAGTTGCACGCTCTTTGTTAAATATAAGGAATAAATCAAGACTTCAAGAGACAATTTGCTATTGGCACAGGTAGATAAGTTGGGATTCTTGCAAGGTTCCTTCAGTCAATCAGGAGGAAAGTAAAATCGACAAAGAAAGGGATCAACAAATGGCCTTTTCCATGCTCAAATAACATCCAAGTCCAAGTCACACATTGTGTACAACAAATACATTGACATTTGGTGTGTGTTTCAAGGAATGGGGCATGCACCCCAATGAAGTGTTGTAGTAGCTCAATCTGTGTTGTATTGCACCAAGAAGGTATATTACCAAGAAGTTATAAAACATACAGCCTGTGTGTGTGCGTGTGGTGGCTTTCCTTGGTAATCACCCTTATGGAAAAGAAATGAGGGTGATTCAAGTCTGTATTCATTCATGTCACTCTGCATCCACAGCTGTAATGGGAAAAACAGCTGTACTATCAGAGTGAGCAACTCAGAGTTTGGAAACCCCTGTGTCGGCACCTACAAGTACCTGGAGGTCGCTTACGTATGTGAATGTAAGTATCTTCACTCTGATGAACAGCCAAATGTGTGGCGTACAATATGGGGCGGGGAAATGGCATGATGCAGAGATATGTCCACATAATGTTGCTAGCACGCTACTGCTGAAACAGCCAACTGCTACAAAAAGCCATCTTACTTATGCTATCAGTTGCTTAAATTATTTGCCTGAATTAAATATTTTCTGTTCTTTTACAGATCCTGGAGCATTCCAGAGCAGTCTCTTTTAGCATACTGAAATTTCAGTCATATGACAATAAACATGTGTTGAATGAAATAAATTTGTCAGTTTGTCATTTTGCCGATTGGCTAGAAAAATGTTAAAAATAATCCTGTCTCAGTTACATAACTATACTAGAATACCAATATGGAATAGTTCGACCCGTACAGGTTGTGAAGAGGTTTACTTTTTCGATGGAGAGTGACTTTTTCCCCCAGGTGTTCAACTCCTGGACCTTCTGCTCCTGTTTCAATCTGAACCAACCTGATTGTTCACAGCAACTGCGTGTGAATGTTTCATAGTTTAAACAACTTGTTGCATCTTCTGCCAGACAAACTGATCGATCTTCGACGCACTTGACCACCTTTCTTTCATACTGCCTGTCTCTTCAAGATGCTGCCCAATCTGTTGCACAGGAAGTGATGCGGTTTATGTTTCCAGATTGTTTGGTAGCTAGCATTAGCAGCTGCCGCAAACCTACAGACACTCAAGCTAAACAGCAAACAATGTGTGGCATATGAAATGCACAAGTTTCCAACTTAAATGACAGAATAGGTAATTTTCTCCCAAAAGGACATAATAGGCATCATGGTAACAAGAACAATATGTGGTTAACGTTGTGAAACAGTGGCAGTTTGTTTAGGTTTAGGCACCAAAACTACTTGGTTTGGGTTAAAATAATTACGTTAGTTACGTAACTTAGCTTACATACTTAATTTACGTAGGCTATGCAAGTTAAAATAAGTCAACGTTGACTTCTGGTTTCACACGGGACACGAACAGTGGTCTCCTTGGTGAAAGACCCGTCCATCTACGTCTCTAAGTCTAATTCAGGAATTATTTTATGCTGCTTAAAAAGGGAAAATGCCAATACTTTAAGTTGATAAATAGTCATACAAATCTTCCAGTGCTACAGATAAGTGACCAGTCAAAGTCAATGTCGGACGAACAAAATTATTTTTACCAACAGACAAGTCTCCTTCAGTTAGCAAATAATACAAAAATAAGGATATTTGGACATACAGTATGTTATGCTGATCGGCTTTCAGGAAGCGGCAAAAGGATTTATTAAAGTATTACTACATGTGGTTCAAAAAGCTGTACATTCATCAGAAATGTTAACATTCGTCAACAGGCAACACTTACTAAAACTCAAACTGCTGCTGGATGTTAATTAAATCACAAAAACTCCTATAGGATCAGATTTTCTGTGCCTCCTGAAGTAAAGGGATGTCATTTTGTTGCATGTTGTCAAAACGTAAGCCTTAATATCCCACAATGTTATTCTGTTAAAATTACTTCATGTAACACGTGAGTGAGTGTAAACATCAGAGGTTATCCACAGCACCACTACCAAATGACGGTCAAGTTGCTGACGTCTGTGGAGAAGTCAGTCTTCGACGGGTAAACGACCTTCAGGTTCCCGTCGTGGTCGACTGTTCGGACCTGCTGGACAATGAGCTCGCTGGAGGTCTCACGGCTGGCGGCCGGCTCTTGTGGGCCATCCCCTTCTCCGTCTGACCCTGCCTCCTCCCGATGCTCTGCTGTGAACTTGTTCAACTCTGCCATTTTCTGCGATGAAACAGGAAATGCCCTTAAAATGCCTGTGTAATTTTGTTGTTGCATTTATGAGATCATGGACAGATTGTGTAAAACTGTAGCACTATGTGACACTAAATCTACCATATAAAAAATGAATCTAGCACTTAATTTCTTAGATTGTCTCTGTTTTCTTTAATGCATTTCATTCAAAAATCTCTCCTAGATGAAAACTGAGGTTCAGGTTCAAAACAAAAGCTAAAGGTCAAATAAACCTAAAACAGGGGCGGGGAAAGAGGAAAGCAGTGGACATAAAGACACAAGATATGTCCCAAGTCCATACTATATACTAATTCTATACAGTACGGACTACATGCTAATTGTCGGTGTATACTGTTTCAAGAGTTAGTATAGAAAAATAAATATACTTTACCATTTTATACTAACAGGAAATGATACAATACCTGCAACATTGGACGCCAATTAAACTTCCCAAAGAGATAATAAAATGTTTTTCTTAAGATTTAAAACCTTCTCCAAAATCTTTCTGGAGCTGTCTCAACATCAGTTTATTTTTAATTTCCCAGCTGTGAGCAGCTCCTCCATTTCCTTTGTGCATTCCATTGTAGGGGAATAGTGTGCATTAAAAAAAAGCTCAAAAATGGACTGTATTTAGTATTAATTTTGTCACGTTTCCAGTGTGAACACACTACAGACTCAAAACCTGCTTAAAATTAGTGTGTAGTGTGGATTTGACATACCATATCCAGTTGGAGTCACTGGAATAATGTTTGAGTATTTTTTGTGCACTCCCATGTCAACATAATTAGTCTGGGATAAAAATGTCTTGTAGTGTGAGCAGTACAGCATTTCTGGGATTTTTGAAAGTTCAACCTTGGCTTAACTTTGTACACCACCCACTTTAAAAAAAAAAAAAAAAAACTTTTTAAAAACCCACTTGTACAGGCTGGCATTTTTATAAATTTGCTGCCTGCAATTCCTATTGGTTTTATTTTTCTTTTAATTTTGTTTAGTTTGTTATACTGCTTATATTGTTGAGTATCTGTTTCTGTTTTACAAATTGTATTTTACTTGCTGTTTTCATGCTGTGTACTATTATACATTTTATTAACTGTGAAGCACTTTGGAACTGCTGTTTTGAAAAGTGCTATATACATAAAGCTTACTTACTTTAAACTACTGAATAATCCAGATTTATCTACAAGTGATAGAACTTCTAACACATGTGGTGTCCTTATGTTTTTTTAAGTTTTCACATGAATAGTTATGACAAAAGTCTAGACTTGGACCCAGATTCATTTAAGAAAGATAATGATGTTATAACAACATATAAATAATGGCCAAAACTATGAAAATAAAATCAAATGTAATGTAATAAACTCGACTTATTCTTTGATGAGAGAGAAAAAGTGAAGCTTACTACAATCAGAGCGTCCATAACATCTTTACAGGTCTGCAGGCTGGTTGCACTTGTCACCTCCAAGAACAATTCTTTGGTCGTCTTCTTGATCTGTAAAGTGCAATCAGCCGATCATGTAACTATTTGTATTATATCACGAGAAGACACAGACAGAAACTGTGGGCTACAATAAGCCAATGTGGCAGAAAAGATAAGCTGACGTGCATTTCAGATGTGTTAATGGGTTCATTGTTTTTTTCTGTCAACATCAATTCCACCATATGACAGCATTTAATATGAAATCTTCTCTTGTGGGAGGACACAATTATGATTACCGCAAAGAAAATAGACACACACACCTTGGTTTTCTCACTGTTGGTAATAGGTGGGAATGAGATCACATGTCCCTCAGCATCCACTAGGCAAGGATAGAGTGCTTTTCCCTGCAGAATCTGCAGGTATCTGTAAAAAAAAAAAAATATATATATATATATATAATAATAATAATAATAATAATAATAGTTGAGAGAGATCTGATGGACTTGTAGGACTTTACTTGAAGCACATTGTGATGCATTAAACACAGACTGAAAAAACAGTAGTAAAGATGATTTACAAGTCAACCATGTCAAATATCATGTCATTAATACAGGTCAATAATATCTTTAAATCGCATACTGATTGCTACAACCTGCAGACACAATGTGGGCTTAATAAGCTGGTGATGCCTTATAATGTGTGTTAAAAACACCTATTGCTCATTAAACACTGAGGTTGAATAAATAAGACTAAAGCAGTGGTCCAACATACTTATACTGCCCCCATGTGTTCAAACACAACAGCAAGCAAGTTATACAAATGCCAAGTGCACCATTTTAAAACTTGTCTTTTATATAAAGTTGTCTTTTATTTTGAAAATCAGTTCATGTGTCATCAACATAAAGGCTCTAACCAAATATTTCCTCGCTTGACTCTAGCCTGCAGGTAACTAATGAGGATCTTACAAAACACTTTCCCCAACAGAGACAAAGCTCTTGCTGTACAGAACAGTCATGGGTTGTACTGACTTGTGGAGACCAGTGACGTTCTGCCTCTTCTTCTGCTTCCTCAGCTCGTCAGCCTCCAGCTGAAGGTGTCTTATCAGCTCGATGGCCGTCATCTCCTTCCGACCCAGCGGCACAATCTAACAAACATTGTGTTTTTATGTGAAATTCAGACCTTTTTTGAGAGCTTTTTTCAGTGACAATTACAATGGACAAGACTTTTCTGAACACCAATAAAACTCTGATCATTTTATTCATTTGATTTGATTACTGTAAAGGAGAGATTTTTGCTGGCTGGCTGGCATAAGAATTGGATTGAAATCTGAAAATAATGAGCAATCTGCATTAGCATACCTTCAGCTGGGTAGGTGGTTGGACATCATACATCAGGGGAACTTTGAGAAGCTGCACATCATGAGTGGCAATGGTTGCGATGGTCCTTTTACCACACAAGTCATCGTGAAGCTTTGTCTAGAAAAACAACAGGTGAGTGTTTTTTGGTGACTACACTGCACACGTGGTTATTTTATTAGTCATGCACCACTAAAATGGCCCAATGTATGCCACCTTGTGAGGGGTTTGACCTTACCTGAGCCACCAGGAACCGTTTGAGAGCATTCCCAGGCTTTAGGTTCATGCCTCTGACCACGCAGCACACCAAGTAGGGTCGAACATCTTTCACCTCTGCACTCACTTTGACTGTGAGTGCTGTAGGAGCGTCCGACACATGGAGAACCCTCACCACCATCTTGTTCAGTTCCTCCACCTCATCCTGTTCGTCTGCCACCTTCTCCTTCTTCTTCCTCTGCTGCTGCCTTTTCCCCTTGTCTGCATTGCGACCCCCGTCCGCGTCGCCTCCATCCTCTCCCTGTCTTGCTTTTCCTTTTCCTCGGAGGTAGTCGAGGATGGACTTGGTCTGGCAGCCGTTGACCATCTTCTCCAGACGTTTGTCGTTCAACTTGTTGCTTTTGAAGTTGATCTCCTTTAGCTTGGGGCAGTCGCTCAAATCGGAGGGGATCTCACTCAGCTTGTTGTTAGAGAGATCCAGCACCTTGGAAGATAGGCATGAGGAGGACAAAACCAAGTGTGTAAGTGCATTGAGTTTGGCATTCTCCGATTGTCTAGATTAGGGTTACCCCAAAGTTTTATGTGTTATGTAATGAAGAAACAAGAACTTGTCAGTCTCTCTTGAGTGGAGGTTACCCGCCAAACTCTGTTTAAAAATCTGATATTTTCGTGCTGTATTGCATATTAGCAAATGTGAAACCTTGTTAGCTGTGATTTAAGATATACACCAAAAATAGTGACAGCTCCTCTTAAATTCGGGGCACATTTGATCCACCAGGATGGCACTTTCCTTAAAGAAAATTGGCACATAAAAATTATATGATATGTATAGGAGCTGCTTGGTGTATGGAGTGTAACGTTAGGGTACTGTATACCGAATTCAAAACAGTGTACCAACAATTCAAACAACATTAAAAATCATGTTGTATTGTATATACTGTATATATTATGTTATCTGGGAATGAAGTTCGGCTCACCTTTAGAGCTGCTAGCTTGTGAATATCTCCACTCAGCTGTTCAATGGAGTTGTCCGAGGCCACCAGTGTGCTGAGGAGATCCAGTCGCTCGGAGTAGAAGTCAGCGGGGAAAGCGGTGATGTGATTCTTAGAGATGTTGATGGTGGAAAGCTTGGTGCACTGGCTCAGTCCCTCTGGCAGGACCTCCAGGCTGTTACAGCTCACATTGAGAGTGTTTAGCTCCCTTAACTGAGTGACTCCCTCTGGCAAAACCCTGAGGTTGTTGACTGAAAGGTCCAGGACCTTCAGACACTTCAGGTTACCGACGACATTCGGGATGGAGGCGAGCTTGTTCCTGCACAGGATGAGGCTCTGAAGGTTTGTCAGATGTTGGATGTCCTCGTGGATCTCTGTCAGACTCGGGCACTGGCTAACTTCCAGATAATTCAGCAGTGTGAGAGAATATATAGCAGAGGCGAGTCCCCCGTTAGAGGCAATCCTCCCGTCGATAACTGGCCCTTGTAAAACCAGTTCACGTCTCTTCCCTGACGCTGCTTTCTCTATCTCTGGCCATTTCTCCATGTCATCCATGCTGCTATTCACCAGTTGTCAAGATAACCGAGACAATAAAATACATGACATCCGTTTAAATATTTCAAAATAATGGATGTTTGTTGACATCTGTCTGAATATACCAAAGAATTATAATCAAAACGTAACTTCAGCAACTTAAATTATTACAGTATTATGAGCTCTTATTATAATAATAATATAATCTTGTTAATTTGTGTTTTTGAGGAATATTCATTTCATGAGTCATAGATAACGAGTTTGTTACCGCTACATGCTATGCCTTTATTTTGGACACAACATGTTTGACTTCCTGTAGTTGCTGTGAAACAGGAAGAAGTTGTGAAAACGCATTATAAAATGTATTTTGAATGTTTATCGGTATTAAGGCATGAACATGACACAACCAGAGGTGGGTCTCGGTTAAGCTGGCTTTAACAAATAACTGTTGATGTCAAAAGCTACTTGCACGCGTATAAAACGCAAAACGACATTGACGACAATCCATTGCGACTGACGACAAGCCTACCATTGCGCATGTGCGCGCTGGTTGTTGTCAGCGGTGGTTATGGAGATGAGATGGGACTGCGAGCTGTCAACATTACGGTGATGTTCGTGGTAAGATATCTTTGAAATACACGCAATAAAACTTCTATTTACTCTAAAATGTATACCATCAAAAGGTAGGACGTAACGAATGCCAGTTGTCAGGACATTTATTGGATTTTAGCCGGTCAAAATACCTTAGAATACAGCGACTGTAAAACTAGCTATAACTAGCTATGTTGGCTCACTGAGTAGTTAACTTAGCTAATGCACCCGCCGAACAGTCTGTGGTTCAAGTCAGCAAGAGGGACTTCTCTGTCCTGCCCAAAAGGGTTGCATATGCCATATCTAAGATCGTTTATTTTCCCTGAATACCATACCATACGCCAAATTCCATGCAGTAAACCGGCCGTTTAATATTTTCTGTCTTATGTGATAGAAGTAAATCCTTCAACAAATCTGTAAGCCTCTTGCATTCGGCATTCTACTGACGTACATTCATCAGTACACATAAATGATGATTAAAGTCCAATATGACATTGCTTCTAGCCATAAGTTGTTTAATATCCTTAATAGTATTCTTTAATTGTTAAATTTATGGACTGAAATAAATGTATTGTTTATTGTATATTCTTTCTTAAAATTAGTCATTGCTGTCTAATTGCTGTTGAATATCATTTGGTCAAAACAAGTGTAGTGACATTAAACAGTTTTGGCTGTATCAGTAAATATTCAGTATTTCCTCTTGTTGTAAGGGGTTTAGATTGGACAATGTGCTGGTGACAGGCCTCTAGAATATTCTTTAAACGTGGTTGGGTAATTTTTTCAGTACTAGCACTGATACAAAACCTGAGTTTCCTTACTGATCCCTAAACTAAACTTTTTTTCATGACTTTATATTGAGAAATATACACATTTGTTTCTACAAAACCAATTTTTTATTCAGAAAAAGAAGCCAAAGTTCTAATGTTGAATGCAAGCAGTAAATAAATAAAATTAAAATCAGGAACTATCTGATCAAAGAATAAGTAAACTGGACTGAAAATCTGACCAGACATTAAATGCCATTTTTCAGTCCTTAACAGTACTTGGTGTTATGGACACATTTCAGTCGGTACCAAAAAATAGGTTTGATATCCCAGACATAAAGAGGATGTAGTTTCTAGGTTTAAACTTGACGTACAATATAGAAGCAATATTGTCAGTAAAGCAGCTGCAGGCATTATGTTAGTATAATGGAAGATGCTGATGTTCATAAACACAAACTGGACTGTCCAGGCATGTGAAATAAATAAATGAATAAATAAATAACTCGTGTCATCTTCAACATCATCATCATATTATCATTGTCACTAATTGAATTTCTTCGCACATTCAGATAATAAATGATAAATATCTAAAAAAAAATACAGTTAGTTTGTGTTCTATCAGTGTCCATCAGAGGGATGTCCAGGAAGATAGGATTCATTGTGGTCAACTCTTCAAGTCATGAGGACAACTTCAGTGCCAAGGAGCTCATGGTCCATGCACCCACAGTCAATGGCTGGAGATCCAGCAGGTACATTTACTTTCAAAAGAATGTCACATTCATTTATTATTTTTACATGATTGGCAGTTTTCTTAGAACACTTGTAAATTGTTCTTTCCTCAACGTTGCGTGAATCAAATATTCCGCAGGCTGTGCTCCTACCCTCAGCACATCACCCTCCAGCTGGTGGAGAGAAGTAGGGTGAGGAAGCTGCAGCTGCTGGCCCACCAGTACCTGATCCCAGCCAGGGTGGAGTTCCACATTGGAGACACCCTCCCTGAAACCAGCACCTCTGGGTTCCCTGGGCAGCTTCGCAGACTCGGGTGAGACTGCAGACTTGGCTGGGTTCAGTTTTGACTTGTACCCTTTTGTGTATTTTTTACTAGAACTGCATATTAGGTTAATGCAAGATGGTTTGGGGGATGTTGCAGCATACACAACCATAAACATAAGTCAAGTGTTCAAGTGATCAAATTACCAATGTGGTCTTCTGGCGCTTTCTGGCGAGGACAGTCTCATTCAGGCACCTGGTGATGATGCTCCCCAGACACACAGCTTTGTTCCTTTTGATCTGGTTTTGATTTTGTATGACCATACCAGGAAGGAGATACATGCATTTGCTGTATAAATGAAGAGCCATTTGTTACAGTGAAGCAGCTGTCAACTGGGTTCAATAATATCTGACAGGAAGATATCAGAAGGTGGATGTTGATGGGACACTTTCTAGTCTTAAGGCCATAACTTGCTGGGTCCCTGAGGGGAGTGTCTATATATATATATATATATATATATATATATATGTATATGTGTATATCTATATATATATATATATATATATATGTATATATATGTATATATATATATATATATATATATATGTATATGTATATATATGTATGTATATATGTGTCTATATCATCACAGAATGAAATTGTAGCAATGCATTTCAGTCTTGTATATCTCAGCAGAGGAGTTGAACTGAAAAGCAACACTGCACTCTCACCACAGGTACGTGTCTTTGTCGGACAATGAGAAGACAGGCTTCAAAGCTCGGGAGCTGAAGTCAGTCCATGTAGACGCCATCGGGACGTACCTGAGAATAACCTTCCATAGGAACCATGTCAACCGTTACAATCCTTACAATCAGGTACTCTGTTAGATGATAGCGATGCACCTACACCGCTATTTCACTGCCTGGAACATTTGAACTTTTGTCTGGTAGAGAAGACCGATCCAAACTGTGAGCAGCTTGGTTTATGTGTTGTTTTATTTTGTTTGCCAAAGTATTTTGGTTGGTGTTGCCTTCTAGAATGAATTAGGTTACATTAATGAGAAATAAACAACAAAAATCTTGTTTAGGAGACATCAGATCTCACCATTCACAGCCGCTCTAGAGGCAAGGCAAGGCAGCTTTATTTATATAGCGCAATTCAAAGTGCTTTACATAAGCAAAAAAAGCATTAGAATGACATTCAAAACAATAAGAATAAAATCAATTAAGATAGAATAAAATGACATTTTAGAAAGAGATAAAATGAAATAAAATACATAAAATGACAACAAATGAAATACAAGTGCATTAGAGAAACCGATCAAGCAAAGGCACCGGAGAACAGCAGTCAGCCATTTCAACAGTGTCTTTCAAACATTAGTGTTTTAGATCATTTAAAGTCATTGGCTGTTTTTCTGAAATTTCCTCCAGTCTTTGAAACACATGGGCTAGAAGTAATTTTGTCTTGATTTCTGCTGCATGAGGCTCTCAGTAATAGCACTTAGCCTGCCATCAGCCTGGTATCCAGTAGCAACACAGGCTAGAGCACCCCTCTCAGATACTACTTTAGAGTCTCATTATTGTGATGTGTTGTGGTGATTGTAGTTTGAGAAGGATTACAGTATGTGTTCTGTAGGTAGTTTAAGAATGTCTTCAAATATCAAAGTCTGTGGCTTCCTTTGAAATGCTGTGTGTTTAATGACTGCTTTATTAGACACTCTTGAGAATTCATTTCCTGATACCATCTTGCCAATTATACCCTCAACTTCATAAGCTTCATTTGCATTTTTAATAGTACTGAAATGATTAGCCGAATACTTATTTAGACGATTGACAGAAAATTAATTGATTCCAAGTCTTTTATCAAGTAAAAATACCAGAATATGATGATTAGCTTCATTTTCTCCATATTATATTCTTGTAAATTTAATACCTTTTGGGTTTTTTCCATTGTTGATCAGACATAGCAAGACATCACTGTTGGCTCTGATAACATGATGAGCTTTTAACATTTTTAGAGACTGAACTATTAATCAAAAGTAAAATCAATAGTGTAATCAGCAATGAATGTGATATAATAGTTGCAGCTCTAACTTTACATTTAAGGCTGCTTTTTCCAGATTTGTAGCTTGAATTGGATTTTTAAATTAGTTTTAAAAGGTTTTTGAAACCCTGTTAATAGATTATGCTGATTTTACTCAAAGGATATGGCTGGTGTTATTTTATATTCTTTTTACTATCAACAAATTCCATGAAAAGACCAGAACCAACAATGTGTTAGTCCGTCTTGCAGTACTTCCCTCCCCTGTCTGTGGCACTCGGTCCCAAGCCCCATTTTTTCCTCTTTGTTCCTGCTGAAGATTTAAACTTTTAAAAACAGGTCACAAATATATAGGTTCATTTTTAATCAGCTGGCTAAATAATTCCCTAAAACAGCTGAGCGTTGCTGTTTTTAACACACATCACTCAAACAGGAGTAAATAGGGCATTTTTTGGGGACTACTTTCAGCAGCGGATTAATACACATTTGGTGCTTTAATCAGTATTTAAAGCAACAGGACAGTTTATGTGGGATTGACTCAAAATAAATGACTATGTGTGTGTTCATTGTAATGAAGGAACATGTCACCCAGTGCAACAGTGTGGCTCAATTGTGTTTTTTAATAGTTTTTGGACAACAATGGAGCTCTATGGCCCAGAGGAATAAGTTAGATCAGGCATTACACAGATACTACCTGTTAGTAGGATCAATTCATTGTTGGTTTTGGTCTTTTCATGTGATTTGTTGATAAAGAAATATTGAATATCATCAGCCTTATCCTTTAAACTGCAGTAAAATAGTTCCACTATTAACCTCCCAGTACTCACCCATTTATCACATGCGGCATTGATTTTTGATTTTGTCTTGCAGTTCTGTTTCGTTCAACCACCTCACCAACATCCTTTTATGATTTCAGGTTGCTTTGGTTGCCATTAATGTTCTGGGAGATTCTTTGGATGGCAATGCTTTTAACACAATTGTAAGTGAACACTATCTTCACCCGTCACCCGTCACTGAACTTACACCTGCACAGCACTAGGTGGTGCTGTCGTGCTGTGATTTTGTGAGACATCTCTCTGTCATCAGTCATTTAGAATAGGGTTGATTGATGTTTCCTTCATCCACCCACTGATGTTGCAGCCACTGTGACAGTTTGAACTTTTGTCATGTTAAAATGGGAAACAGCTCAAAAAAATACTCATCACATACCATTTATCATTCATTTATTCTTCATAAAACAAAAAAAAAAAAATCTATTTTTCCCTGTTATGATGGTATTTGCGCTGTGCAAAGTTATACCCTTTTAGATCTGTATGTATTTTTTGTTAGAATATAAAGTAGAAAAACAAATGGGGATGAACAAATTATATAAATACCTACACATTCTAATATACAGTATATGATATAATAAAATACAGTACAATGGCCCTGAATAATGTGAAGCTTAAATTTTGTTGAGACTATGTCAGAGAGTTGTTGATTCAATTTACCTGTTCATTTTGAGGCAGTACTTGATGGTGTTGTTGTGTTAGATAATTATATGGAGAGGATATACTGGATTGTATAGATATAATAGATATATTGCATAGGTGTTATAGTATTTATTTGTATTCACTGAGCCAAAGACACTATATAAGTGTGTCTACATGCACACGTGTTCACCTGAATGGTGTATGTGTATATGTGTCAGGAATGTAGTAATGAGACACAAAGGGAGGACAGTATGTAATCACACAGGAGGCCTTTAGTTAGCCAGTGTAATCAGATAGTCCTGCAGACGGACAGGTCCTGGAGGAGAGAGAGCACCTTAAAACACACACACACAGACACAGAGACATGGAAAGACACGGACACACACTCGCACAGATTCCAGTGAACAGGCTGTGCATTGTTGCTCCACTAATCCGACTCTGAGCACCTCCATCACAGTGGTGATCTTTCCTGGAGGGTTGGCTAGATCTTGTTCTCTTATATCTGTTCTATGGGTGGAAGTTGTGTTTGTCCTGTGGAGGGACGCTGTGGTGTGGATACAGAAAGTAAGCTTATTTAAAGTTCCCCTCCACTCAAAAATATGTGTCTTCTTGTTCCTACAGTTGAATGTTTGAGCTTCACTGTACACAGTGATGTATGTGCAGAGTTTGACGCCAGAAGGATGTTTTCACATTTATCTCCTGAAAGTGGAAAGTTTCTATGTGCTCATTGAATATCCCATTTTCAGGGGCGGGGCCTACAAGCATGATTTGTGACATCACAAATAGTTTGGAAGCCAATCCTGGTCCAATATTCAACTTGCAAAAGTGTGACGTGGAGACTTGAAGCCTCCAGCGTAGAGGGTGACACGGGAGTGAATTTTCACTCCTGTCCCATCCCACTCCCACAAAACTTCTCCTGTCCTGTCCCAATCCCGGAAGAATGACTCCTGTTCCATCCTGTTCCCATGTTGTGTGGCTGCAACCAACCAGCAACCAGCCACCAGAGCAGACAGGAGAGAATAAAAAAGTAGATGTCATATCAAAGATTTTTAACAAGATGATTTAACTTTTTTTGTTAAAAGAACATATCAGATACAAATTATTATTCAAAGTAGAGCAGTGTATGTACATGTTAAAACATGTCTGAAGTGTCGGTTCATGCAAATTATGAAGAAAAAAACATCTCCTCTTACTTACCTCTAGGGGTGTCTAGCCATGCAGATGCATTTGGTTTTATTTGTCCAGGTTTTGACATATCTGTATTTGAGATATCTTCTGCTTCCACGCCAATGCAATGGAAGTGAATGGAATTTTGTTTATGGCGCTCACAGCATTGAAAAAGCATGAAGGTTGATGGTAAACAGAAGCTTTTTTGCTGTCACAAAGATGCAGAGCCTGCCTTTGTGGCCTTAACTCTCCACCAAACTATACATCTGCTCTGTGGAGGTCAAAACTTACTTACTTACTCTTTACATTCTGTTGTTCTCCAACTAGTAATGCCAATCTTTAGACTTTAAACGATGCTGATAAAGTGTAAGCTCTCAATTTTGATCTTACTCTATATGTAACTAACTGTTTACATGTAACTGCCCTAAATGGCAGTGTAATAGGCCTTTTTCACAGCAGACATTTTGACTTGTCATAGTAGGAAAACCACAGGTGTTACTAATAACATTAACTATGGCTCTGTTGTGTGCAATTGTCACAGTAAGACAGCATGACAGTGAGCCAGCATGCACAATACCAGAACCCTGAAACTGAATCAGCTAAAAACAATTCATCCATCATTCATTTTATTATTTACACCGATGCTTTTCCTACTGTGACATGAAATGTGTTATGGGAAAAAGGCCTATACCTGCTGACCGCTGTAAAGGTGTAATTCTCTCTCTCTCTCTCATTTAACAAGTGATTGATGGACCATTGAATTAAACCTCAGACATGTTTTCTTTCATTATTAATATTATTTACAAGTTTCCTTCTTCAGTCTATTTCTTAATGGATTGCTCAAATGAAGGTTGTCTCATAGTTTGTTGGGATCCACAATTATTTGTTTTACTTTTCTTGTTCGCAGACTGAGCTTTACTGGGGTTTATAGTGGTCTCTTTCATCAGCAGTTTTTGATAGGGGCTATTTCTTCGATGCAAAGTAGTTTCAGACAACTGTTCACTGCCTGTTGATTAGTCCAGAGCAACAAGGTACATTGTTTCTGGAAACACATGTTGCTGTTGAATTTTTAAATATAATTGCTCAATGCTGTGCACATTGCAGACTAAATTCCCTTCACTTCTATTTTATTTGGAGTGGTGGCAGAAATCTCAGAGACAGATATCTCAAAACCTGGACAAATTAAACCCAAACTGTCTACGTTTCTAGCTACCACTAGTGAGAAAGTGAGAACGTTTTTTGTTTTCTTTTGTAATTTGGGTGAGCTGACCCTTTAAGAAGAAGTTTAAGAAGTGTAGTTCATTAGCATGACATGCAATAGACCCTTTTCACAGCAGACATTTTAAATTGTCAAAGCAGGAAAAGCACAGGTTTAAGTAATAAAATTAACGATGGCCCCATTCCATTAAGTGTCCCAGTAAGCCATGTCATTAGCTGTGTCTCAATTCAGCACCCCAAAGGTTGAACTGAGTGTTGTTAAATGAGATAGTCTGGTCTAAGGAGGATTTCGTTTGCATCACAGCATCACAAAACGCTCCAGTCGCCTAGCAACCTTGACAGCTGCAGCTGAGGTTTGAGGTTTTTAAGGCCCCTTGGTTTTTTAACATTTGTATCGTTACCTATTCTAGTGAGTTGAAATCCAATACTTACATTTAAAAGTGTATTCCT
This sequence comes from Macquaria ambigua, assembly GCA_008360985.2. Classification (NCBI taxonomy): domain Eukaryota; kingdom Metazoa; phylum Chordata; class Actinopteri; order Centrarchiformes; family Percichthyidae; genus Macquaria; species Macquaria ambigua. The sequence continues at coordinate 185,996 of VMKM01000717.1, read as the reverse complement.
CCTCAGCTGCTGTTGACAGTACGTTTGGGGACGGCATATTGTCTGAATATGATATGCGCATTGAATCTTGGGATAGGTTGGGCTGCGAAGGATACAGCCGTTGGATCCTCCAAATTCGGGAAAAGAAGGCCACATTTTAAGGAGCCTTCAAAATGGGACAGCCTTGTTATGCTGCTGTGACACATTTGGTCTTCAAATGCAGCCTTTGAAGGATCCCCTGAATTGAGACACAGCTATTGAGTGAGCACAAATAATACCAGAACCCTGGAACTGGCTCTCCTATGTGGAATGGAGCCATCATTAATGTTAATAGTTCCACTTGCTTTGACTAGTCAAAATCCCCACTGTGAAAAGGGTCTATTGTGCTTATGGCCAAAGCAAAAACATCAGATCTATTCTGTGTCAATGATTAATGAAGATGATGTGACGTTAACACTTCAAAATAGGTTAGTAACATATTAATCCATCAGTTAACCAACTAATCCCAGTATTTCCTCTTGGTAATGTATGAAAACATACTTGGCTGCCTTCTGTCCTCATGTAAAATATTTTAGCTTCTCATCTCAGGCAGAATAACTACATACTGTGTGATTAGAGAAGTGCGCAGTATTGTTCTTGTTCCTACTTGTTGCTGGCTAACAGGAAGTAGTGCTCTGCTCTACCACAAAGTTTGTCTTTCATCATATTAAATGCTAGTCTGGCGCTCATGGAGTAATGCACGAATGGTGCCATCAGTAGATAGACACTGCTTCCTGTTCTTATAATGATTGGCCACTTAACATTTCAGGTGATAGCAGTGTACGCAGTGGATTACAAGTCTACATATATGGCCGTAGCCTTGGGGTGCTGATTAATGATTGGGTTTGGGTTTATCTCTCTCTCTCTCTGTGTGTGTGTGTGTGTGTGTGTGTGTGTGTGTGTGTGTGTGAGTGAGTGTGTACTTTTATTACCGCCATTTTAAGGTGCAAGGAGTATCTGGTGAAGTCGTTCTGACTGATCCTTAATTTTGAAAAGGCCAGTGTTTTGGTCAGTTGTAGGTTAAGGTAAGATGAGGGTCACCTTAAAGTGAATGGGATAAGAAAACAATGGTCAGGTCTTCCTGAGCACAGTAATACAAGAGTATATATGCACGTGTGTGTAATTTGTCCATCTGTTTACCCCCAGCCAAGCAGAGAGCAGCTGATCGAACACTACCTCAACAGTACACAGCTGGAAGCCGCCTTGGACATGACCTTCATGGGGTGAGCCTAGGCCATTGAACCCTGGTGTCTTTGTCTTGTGACAATAACATTGTTCAACAAAGCCATTTAGTCTGGAAGCAAACAAATAAGGCATTCAAGGTCACTCGCATTTGAAGACAATGCAGGTGGCGGCCCGTGCAAAGAGGAAAACACATTTCGAAATATTTTTTTTACATTTTTTTTTATATATCAACCCCCAAGGGACGTGTCACCTCAGGGTCTCACTCCTTGGGGGGTCGGTCAGTGTTTTTCCCCTTTGATCAGAAATTGCACAATACTGAGCCCATGTAACTGATGATGACACATGTATTCTGCACTGGCACTGTCTCAAATAAATTTAGACATTATCTTTTATCATCTGTTTTCTCTATTCAACATGTTTCACAAGTTAACAAGCTCAGACCTGACAGAACGGTGTCGAATGAAATGCCGTCTTTATGCCCTGTCTTGCACCCAGCAAATGTGAGTCCATCTCCCCCTTGGACGACCTGGCCTTCGACATGTACCAGGACCCCCAAGTTGCCCACATCATCCGTCTCCTGGACCAAAAGAAGCAGGACATGGTCCGGCAGGAGAAATACGAGCAGGCCAAGAATCTGAAGCAGGCCATAGCAGACCTGCAAAAGGTACTGTAGCTGCTGGGAGGCAGACTGGATGGCTACAATGCACTGACACCAAATATTTGCTCACATGGTTGAGCAGTGAGAGCATTTTAGAGTCTCGATGAGTTGCTCACGGTCTGAAAAAGTCTTGAATAATTGATATTTAAGGCCGTCAAAAGATTAAAAAGGGCTTAAATACCGTTATAAGAGATCCTAATTTTTTAATTTTACTTTTCGTTTTTTGTACGGATTGAACAAACGAATACAGTGTGTTAATAAGTGAGCTTTAGAGGTGCTGGTAGATGGATTTTTGAACATTGGACAGGGCCAGGCTAGCTGTTTCCCTGTGCTTCCAGTCATTATGCTAACCTAAGCTAATCGCCTACCAGCTCTAGCTCTATGCTGAACACACAGACATGAGAATGGTATCATTTTATCATGTAACTCTCGGCAAGAAAGCGAATAAGCATATTTCACAAAATGAATTATTCCCTTAAGCCACTTGAACTACATGCATTGCTTTGTTTGACATATTTTGCACTGTGTGCATCTTTCACGCTTACTCTCAAGAATATTTCCCCACACAGCTGGACTGTGAACTGGCATTTTAGCATGAAATTAAAGGGACGAGCTGCCGCTGACTGGCATTTTAAGGTTGGATGTCAGTATTTAGCTATGACAGTTGCATTGTGTTAATGGGGTTTGGAGAATGTGTGATTGTTTCAGTACAAACAAGTAGCACGTGAACACACAGGCGCACAGACACACAAGCAGACACATGCTAAATATCCCTGGTTACTGGAAGTATTTTTTTCCAGCAAAAGGCAGCCAGATTTTGGCAAGAATTCCCGGAGAATACCAGGATCTCTATTCCCAGTATTCAACCTTATTCTGGACCATTGGTGGTAACCAAGTACATTTACTCAAGTACTGTATTTAAATACAATTTCTAATGACTTTCTATTGCACTACATTTCAATGGGAAATACATTTTACTCTACTACATTTATCTGACAATTATAATTACTAGTTACTTTGCCGATAAAGATTTTACTTACAAAACATGGATCATTTCATTAAATATGATGTCTTTTTATAGATTTAACTACCCAACAGTATGTAACATAATTCACATTAGCTCCACCTCCACCAGCTATAACATTAAAATGCTTCTTACATGTTAATGTATCAATAACAATAATCTAATATCATAACATATAACAAATAAACACTGAAGTGAGTCTTTCTGCGTAATGAGCACTTTCACTTTTGTTACATTAAGTACATTTAGCTGATAATACCTCAATTACATACTTAGAATACATATTGGCTGTTATCAATGTCTGTTAGTGGTTAATATCCTGCATGGGGGGCAACAACCAACTCATATTTATATGCAGACTTTACACAGTTTTTATAACAATAAGCAATGCGTTTAGTTTGAATTTTTAAAAAAACAGCATGTTTATACCAATCTATGATTATTGCTGGGGTGCAGTCCACAAGCAGGCCATGTGTGAGCAATGTTTTATCATGGTAAGGAATTATTTCAGGTCCAGATATTATTATCCACCCACTGACAGTGCTACTGATCATTTTTACTGATACATATTTGTCTTGGAAATCTCAACTTTGTGAGGCTTGTATTCTTTTTACAGATATCCAGTGTAATTTCGCCACTGTTTGTAATAGTAGTTGTTAAACATTGTTCAGATTCCTGTTGGTGACCTCCTTTGTGTACAGCGTTACCATGTTGACCATGAATTCTTAATAAGCTCAACAGCTGCGGTGATGGTCCTCGGGTAGTGTCTCTACCACTCCCAACCCACAAGCCTTTCTGTAACCAGATAACACACACACACACACACACACACACACACCTTGTTAGCATGGCATATTAGCATTGCGGACAAAGCAGTTGCCAACGTAGTAATGCTGAAACTCCCTTGTCATCGCACCCTCAGGATGTCAGAGGATGGTTTTTGGCGTTACATGATATCTGAAAACACATGTCAGGAAGAAGACAGGACAGAAGGAAGAGAAGTGGCCTGCTGTATATATTTCTTCCACTTGACTTAGCCCTCTTTACTTAGAGTTTGTCCAAAAGAGAGTAAAGAATCACAAAGCGTTGATGTTCAGACTGTGTCGCTTGGCACCTGGCTAGCAACTTAATTCAGCTTAATGGAATTTCCTCACAAAGAAATTACGTTTTCTGACTTACTGGAAGTTGTTGTCAAATTTCCAGCCAGTAAATCTTAATGATTCACCGTGTGGCACACGTACTGTTATGCGGCACCAAGGCTGTATTACTGTGCAGGGCAGAACCGCTCGTGTCTAGTCCAAGTCAATCCCCAAACCAGCTTAAAGGATAATTCTGGTTTATTACAACTTGGGACTTATTTGTGTAGCTTTGGCCATTGTTTCTTTTGGTCAGGATGACACTGTCCTCACCAAAGTAATTGTTGACTTCTGGGAACACAGTGACATCAGCACAATGGGGTCCAAGGTGGCAAGAAATACCATCAGTCAGACGATCAGATACAAGCTGACGGTTTAGCCAGATTATCTAGATCATTTTATTTGGAGGTAAAACTGAAAGTGAGCACTCCTGAAATGTTGCTAATAATCCCTCATTGCACAGGAAGACTGTGCACAACTACCGAAAGTATGGTAGGTCGAAGTTGAAACCAGGAAGCCGGCCTGTAAACTGTGATGGATGTTTGCAACTAACAGTTTTGGGGATAATTTTACTGTTCACCCTTGTTTTCTCTTCCAAATAAATTTGACTAACCTGGAAAATGAGATCCTTTAAGAAAACACCACGCCAAGAACAAGACCAGAGCAGATGAAATTATATTTTAAGACCAGGACCAAAGCACACAAACATCCAATAGAGTTTTAGTCAGTCTAGGCACAAACTGACAGTGTTTTATACATTTAATACTATGTTGATGCCATGGTCTTACATATTTATTTTTATTCTTATCTATTGTATTCCTTAGCTATTACTTATTATTATTCCTTTCTGTTCCTCACATATCTCCGCTGCTGTGAAACTAATTTCCCCACGGGGATAAATAAAGAGCTACCTACCGATCTACCTACCTTTAAATCCAAGACATCATGATACCACGAGCAGACTCATACAAAAACCCTGCTCCCATGTTTACCTGTCTAAACATGCAGTGGAGGCTCACTGTGTCACTGCAAGGCTGTCTTTACCTTTCCTTGTCCTGGGCTCTTCTAGGTGGGGGAGCGTTTGGCTCGATATGATGTGGAGAAGCGATGCGCCATCGAAAAGGAAAACTATGACCTGGCCAAGAAGAAAAAGGAGCTGATGGAGGAGTACAGGAGGAGCGTCTACCAGCAGTTGGAGGTCCACAACCTGCTGGACATGGCAATGGTCAGTCACCAACCACTGACGGCGACACTTCAACAGTGTAGTAACAACAAGGGGACTGTTTGTTTGATGGAAAAGATATATGTTTGTCCAAGGTGTTGGTGTTAGACAAGATGAGAAATTACGGGATATGGGGAAAATCATGACTTATTCTACCTAAACTGAATGCTGTTCTGTCCTTCCACCATGTCACCAGATCACGAGTGCAGCAGATTCCTCCCCAGCCCAGGATCCTCCCTGCCTTCAGCGCTCTCCAGTTCACTGCTCAGTCCCCACCAAGCCCCTTGTGCCCACAGACACATTCAGGAAGGGGAAAACGACTAACGCTCCTCAGAACCAACAGTCAGACGCAGGAACTGTTGCGCCCAAACTAAGTAGCCAACCTGACACACCGTGCACCCCTGCTGCTGTACCCAAGATAGATGTAAGTGCCACAAAAACAGTAACAACTTGTCCAATAATCATTTGTTGAAGACTCTATGGATGGTCAGTGATGGCAAACCCTGTGTTGATTCATGATCCAGTTGTTGACAGCTGTACCTGTAGCTTGTTCTGCTTGCATGAATTCCTGTATTGTTGTAAAAATAACCCTAGCCCACTGTAGCACCTTGGGAACACGTCTCCTACCTTAAGCTTCTGTAGTGTTGGAACTCACCACCTACTGAGACCGGCCCTACTGCAGGTTTGGGTTTCACTATTTAATTAAAAGCGTGCAACAGTTGGCTGACTCCAGCAGCTGCCAACCTGGCCTCAAGGCAGGGCTTTGAGCCTTGTGCAAGGCAGCAGGGTGCCAGTTGGCCCCTGGGCACAGGAGACAGTGCTGACTGGATGGAGCTTGGGCTTGTATAGAGGGGGTTAAACATCCATTGTCATCATGATGTTGAATGATCAACCTATTCATTAATCAAGTGCTAGTGAGAGTTAGTGGAAAGAACAAGGGTAGAGCTGATCAATTTTTCAAAAGGAATGACATCCTTTTCAGGCTTGAAGGTGTAGATCAGTTTTCTTTGAGCCTTTGAACTGAGGGATCTCTAGGAAATGTATTATTTTGTGTGCTGAGAAATATATATATATACAGTACCTATAAATATGATTTTAAAAATGTGAACGTCATATAATGTCTGTAAATATTATATTCCAAGCTTTAATACCAATGTTGTTGTCTTGTGCTGACAGGTTACCAGTGTGCCTTATGATGAGAGGCCGCTGCCTGCCCTTCAGAGGAAAGACCGACCTGTGGAGGCCACCCAGAGCCCTGCAGAGCAGCACTCCTCCCAACCTGACGCCCAAAGAACTCCACGCAGCCCTGAGATGAGCGGAGAGCCAGAGCCCCTGACGGAGAAGGCCCAGAGAGAGGCTGGCCTTCCAATAGAGGTCTATGGAGAAAGCCTGGTAAGAAAAAAAAAAAAAAAAAGGTGGAAGAACATGGTTAGCTAAGCTAACTAAGGGTTTTACTTTTTCCTGGGTTTTATTTCTACATATGTAGAAAAGATAGAGATATATACCAATCTCTATCTGCTATAATACCCCCATAACTGATATCTGTGATATCTTTGCCATCCTTTGGCTAAGTTTTTTGCCCTTTCTTCTTTCCCAGGTGGCTGGGGCGTATTCCAAAACCTGGTCCTACAGAGAGGATGCTCTGCTGGCTGTGTACAAAAAGCTTTTGGAGCTACCACCCACCATTCCCAAGGAGGAGCTGAGAAACACGATAAGAGCTGCAGTCTTCCTAGTCAAGAAGGCCCTCCTGGATAAAGTGTCATCTGTGAGTCATTTCCTCAAAAAAGAAAAAAAGTCTTGGTGTGGCTGCTGTGAATGTCCAAGTTAACTGAACAGAAACTGCAGCCAGAAAAACAGCCCTATTAAGGCATATTTTTTACTTTGTCACTGTCAAAGTCTTCTGTAAAACATGTTCCCTGGATTCCTGTTACAAACAGAACTAACGTTCATCTTGTTAAATCATAAGCACACACTCATACATGCACACTCTTAACAGTGTTCCCCCTGTACCATATCCAACCCCAGTTCTCTCTCCCAGAGCTAGCTTCCTTAAACAAACAGTTTTGACAAGGATGGCCTTGTAACCCCTCTCTGGAAGTCGTCTACAGCTTGTATGGTAATGAAAAGGGTAGCGCCGCAATAATTCTAGTGATTTATTTTCCTAGCCACATTGATACACAAAATGCTCCATTGAGATGTAAACTGGTTAATATGCTGCTCTACAAATGTGCTTCAGTTCAGTTTATGTTAAATACACACTTCTCTAGAAACTCAGTTGACTGAGTATGTGTCATGTCATTACATCCTAGGTCTGAATCTAGCCCAGGGTGTTTGTTATATTTCTTTCCAGTCTAAATCTACCTAGTAAACACAAAATTCCACAGATATTGATAATGCACTGGTAATTCAATTGACCTGTAAAGAATGGGTTAGTTGGCATTTTTGCTTCCTACTGTCTGGTGGATATGTCTGGTTGGCGTGTTAGCGAGTACAAAATAAAAACCTTTATAGAACTTGCTACAACAACCTCCCTTCACAACTCCTGATTGTCACTCTCCATCTGCATACTCTAACTCACTTAAACTAAACACTGCCAAGTCTAGCCTCTCTGCTAATTGACATCACCCTGGTGCTAGTTTGAAGCTAAATGTCCACTGGCTCTTTCCTTAGGTTTTCCATGCCTCCTTGAAGCTGCTGCTGCTACTGCTGAGCCAGCTGATCCCAGGTTTGGGGCTGGGTCGGGCCGAGGTGACCCACTGCTTGGAGCAGACCTGGCCCAACCTGCTGGCCAGGACTGGAGACTCAGCCAGCCGCCTCCGAGCCACAGTCACTGCTTTCATACAGGTATTGTAACACACTGGACTGAGATGTGTATTTGGCACCAGTGGCACCAGGTAACCCTTTGCTTCCTGTCAGCCTGCCTTCTGCCTCCTTAGCAGCTTTGCTTTGACTGAAGAGAAGACAGTTTTACAACCTGCCTTCACTAACTCCACCATCTTCTCTTGTGTAGAGCTCTGCAAAAGCTTTTGTCTAATAATATTGGAAAATCAGAACCCTCCTTTCTTTTTTACTCCATAAAACAACATCGCATTGTGCTGCAAAGCAAGCCAGCAGATATTCTGTTAAAAACAGTCTTAGTGGCAATGTAAAATGTACTGAAGTGGCTGCTGATGTCCTTGGTGATAATCTAATTTGTTTATGGTTATTATATCTCAGATTTAAAGTGGTAGTGATTTCTTGATAGTGAATTTCTACACATATCAACAGGGTGGAACTCCTGTCATCTTGTAGAAGGGTTTACGTAACCTCCCTACCCCATTGGGCGGGCCTATACAAGACTCTAAAGGGTGGAACAGTTACCAAGATAGCAAACACATTCGAAATCAAACCAATACAACTGTGCAACGATAAAACCAAAGAATTACCATTAAAAAACATGTACATACAGGCCATTACCACTATGGCCATATGCCATAGAAAGCAAAACTGGAGCTGATCCAGAAGTTAAAAAAAAAGACAATGTAATATTGTTGTTAATTTAATCTTTCAGCTTTTAGCTGCCCACAATGAACACCATTTCCCACAAGCCCAAGACTGACATGGGTTAAATGGCACCAGCTTGACAGGCTAAAGCCAGTTGAGTAGCAAGTATGAAAACAAGATGTATGAAACATGTTCAGAAAAACTCCCAACAAATCAGTAGCTAGACGTAATCCAACATCTCTGGGAAAACAGTGCAGAACTAGTACTAACCAAAGTTCTTCTTGTTGGCCTTACAACAGAGCTGACCCTTGTAAACTAAAAATCTACTGGTCTCTGCAGCTGAATCCGTTCTCCTCTTCCATGAAATCTATCAAATAACAACAATACAATATTAAGAATTTTAGGAATTGTGAGTACACCAAGACATCGCTCCTTTTATTGGCATAAAGGCATGATTGATGCTGCAGATAAGGGTGGGTCTGTTATGCTTATGATTTTTGAGCAGTATGAGAAAATGTATTAGATCACAGCTGAATGGTGAAATGATGAATGAATGAATGAATGAATGTCATATCCCTCTTAATTCTAAGCCTTTAGATCAGGTTAAAGCAGAGAACGATTGCTTTACTGAACTGTCTTTTTCAAGAGGTTAGATTTCTGAAAGAATTGCATTTTTCCAGCCTTTAGTACATAGTACTATCCAAGATAGACTGTGTCATAGAACCATTGTCTGAAAATGTAGATTTCTATATAAAACACTGTTTTCTATCAGTTGTCTTGTATTTGTATTGGTGACTCTTTGTTGTAGGGAAAATATTGTAGATTAAATGTAAAAAAATAAGGAAATATTGGTAAAATTGGTGTTCAGAATACACTGATGCACTTTTAGAAACCTGCCCTACTGACTGATTACCTTCCAACCAATTCCTTACGAATCTTACCAAGTAAGTTTTATTAAAATGTTGCTCCTTTACCTGTTCTTACGCCTGTTTGGTTATGGGCCTAGGGGAGGAAAGATTAATTCATAATGCCAAAATAATTTGTGAAATGCACCATCTTTGACAAAATATTTAACTTTCACTTGAAGGAAACGGTTGTATAATGTCTTCTGTGGCTCTGGAAGAGCTTTTCCAAGTTATTTTATCAGGGTTATCATCCAGAATGGAATGGACAACACTGTGTTTCTCAGTTCTTGATATATATCACTGATTACAGGATCTTGGGTGAAACTATAGCTTGCTTTAGAATGACTCAGTTTCAGGTGATTTTGAATGTGTGATACTGCTGGCTTCCCGTCCCCTTCTGTCCTGAGGCTGAATTCCTGATATAAGTAATCACATAAATAAAATTGATGTTACAAGTCTGAGCCAATCGCAGTAAAGCAGTACTGTAATATTGAGAAATGCTATGACTAATATTGACAAAGGATATATACATATAAAACTCACTGAATTCAGTAACCATTGTATTTACGTGCAGGAGAAATTGATTATTTTGACGTGTATTTAAACTGTTTCGTATGTGCGTGTAAACATAGATAATGGCTGCAGTTTCATAGAGGAGGTTTTGTTTCTTCTGAATTAAATCAATCAGATGGACAATATCTATGAAGGTATTTATGATTTTAATACAATGGTGGGAAAAGTGCCTACGGTAATTTATTCATTTTCATTAAAAAATGAAATGTTAAAGCCATGTATGCCACTGTTGTTTTAATACAGTCCTCACTGAATTTAAAACACTTTGTAATTACACTATGAGATGATGCGTTTTTTGCTGTAACCATGTATAGATGTATAGAAACAATAATCTGTGCCCTCATTACAACACTCAAGAAATGATATACTGCATTATTATTTATTTTTTTTAGAAAAGCTTAGTTGTAGTGTAGTGCTTCAGCTAATTCATTAATTGACTAATCCTGAGGCTGAATTCCTCCTGTAAGCACTTTTATAAGTAACCTTGATGTCAGTAAAGTAATAGTGTCATTGGTATATTTAATATTCACAGTAGATGAATACACACAAACACTTTACAGGAAATGACTGGTTACATGCACCTGCAGGACAAACTGATTATATTTGTATGTTTAACTGGGTTTTATGTGCATGCAAACACAGATAATCGCTGCGGTTCACTGGAGCACCTTTTGTCCCCTCCAGATGAAATCAGTCTGATGGACAGCAACCACGAGTCTGCATTCAAAACAATGACCATAAAGGTGCCTTATTTACACGCCCCACAGTAAGCAAACAGGAGGAACAGCTTCAATGTGTGTAAAATTGAATCCAACTTTCCTCCAAAGGCCAACTCCGTGCGTGCTTGGTACTTTTATTGGCCTATCTGTGTTTTTGGATTGAGGCAGGAGTTCTTTCAGAATGAGCTAGTTTTTCAGATCAAGGTGTTTACATGCTCTAATAAATCTGATTTACACTAGATGCCCAGCACCATACAGCAGACAAAGCTAGCAACTAGCCAGTGAACATATGTCTCTTTAGCAGTTGCAGCTAATGTTTTTCAGGTTTGGTTTAGACTGAACCTTATGCAAGTTTTCGAGTTTTGCACTTATTCGCTTAAAAGAGCCAATGTACCTTTGTTATCTGTAGCTAGCCTCTGACTGACTCCAGACTGAACTCCAGTGCTTTGTTATTTTCAATCAGACCCCTCTCCCTTTCCTCTTATCTCTTTATGTTAATTTATTCATAAAGCCTTGAGATAAGCACAATTTCTTTGCTCATGTTGAATAATTGTGTGGACACAATTTTTTTTTCTTTTATTATTGATTATTTTGGGGGCATTCAATTCATAGTATACTGTATAGTGGAGAGGCAGACAGGAAATGTGGAGAGAGAGGGAAGATATCATGCACCAAAGATCCCTGTCAGGATTCAAACTGGGGACATTGCTGTTTTGGTGGTATGTATCTTAGCCCTTTGTTCTCAGATTTAGCTTTGTTGTTAGCTTTGTTTTGTTGGTTGGTGTTTTTTTTTTTTTTTTTTTTTTAAGAGCTGAAGCATCTACCACTCACCTGGCTGAGAGGCTTTTTTAGGTGCTGCAAGGACAGTTACATGCAAATACAAAAACAAACTTTTGCACATTAGCATCTGTGCACTGTATTCAATTAATTATAATCAAATAGAGTGTACAGATCCCAGTGTGTGGAAGTTATTTTTTGTTTTTAAAAAAGGAGCTTGAAACGTCTTAAGTTAGCTTTCCTAACATGAGATTGACATCACAGAGGCCTCACTGGCTGCATGCTGCAGTGCTGCACTGTAGCTTGATATACAGGGTGAATTAGGAGGTGTCTGAGGTGTTGTCATGTTCTGTCCCAGCCTTCAAACAAGCCCCATGTTGTAGCCACACTGACTGCCTAGGCTGCCTCCTTGTAGCTTTTAACTGGATCAGAGCTACTAGTGCGGGTTTAATACAGAAGAGGTGGTGTTTGTGCACATGCACTGGTGGTGGGTGAGACCAGAAAGTGTTTCCTGGTGGATTGACTGATGACGTACAGTAGGTAAGTGAAGTAAATGTCTAACTGTGTGAACATGGGTAATGTGCATTTGCTAAGTGTGTGTTGAGTAAGAAAGGGAGGATGTCTTTATGAGCTGCAGTAGCTTCTGTTTCAATGAGTTCAACTTAGGCCACAACTGTGCGGGCCATTACCACGAGTCTTGGCCCTCTGAAATCATTGCCCAGCCCTTCTGGATCTGTTCAGAGCTCCTTTAGGGCAACGACTGAATGCCTCTTTGTATGAGGACAAATTATATGGGGTTGTGTGTGTGTGTGTGTGTGTCCCATATTTCCAACATACATTCCTCTCACCTGATGAGGCTAAAATGACAAACAAGTGAGAGAAGTTTTTCCATGAGCCTTCTTCCATCTTGCTTTAATTGTACACTTGTATTCTCTGTCATGACTTGTCTCTCTAACAGATGCTTGTGTTGAATGACAAATCACCATGTGTAGAATCACACAGCTATGTTTTGTAAGTGGCTTACAGCACACATATTACTTAATTTAAAGGTGCATTCTGTAAGTCTACAATGGCATTGCATGACTTTTACACTTAAAAAGTCAATGGGCCTCATTCACAAACAGCGTGTACACACAAATCTGTGTTTAAGCTTGACTTGGCCTGTAATGATCGGCTACTCCCACCAATTTCTAGTGCCATGAAATTGCGGCTGATAATTTTGCGTAAAGTAAGAACATTTCGACACACATATAAGTGAATAAGGCCCATTGTCTCTTTCTCATATGCCCCTTTTAGGAAATTGCTGTTTTGAAGGACGTACGCACCCTGCAGGTAATCCCTGGTGAGCTGGTGAAACCCTTCAAGTCCAGCTTCACCTCTCGTCTGGCTCAAAGTCGGGCCGAGCTGCTTGAGAAGCTACTGGCTGAGCTGGGTACTGAGAACTCTGGCTTCACCCTGGACAATGTCATGACGGTAAAGGACCTAAAGCATGATAAATGCATCTATCCATTTTGTTTTTAGTGATGTTGACGTCCTTAATTCATTTGAAGTCTCTGATACAGAAGTCAAGAATGGCCATGGTTTGCAATTATCTTTTTAACCCTGTTAGCTCAAGATCACAAGTTAATTATCTCATTATTTGGGAAATCAACTTTTTGTTTGCCTCAGAAAACAAATTTAGACAGTCTGACCCCAAAGGTCTCAAAAGAGTATGGAAGTCGAGAGCAGCTTTGGTTGCTATTATTTTTTTAAATCTTGAGATGATTATTCCATTATCTTAAGAAAAACAACTTCAACCACAGCGGCCCTTGACTTCCATACTCTGAGACCTTTGGGGTTGTCTAAATTTGGTTTCTGAGACTTTAGACACACTGGACATTTTTAGGGGATTTTATAGCTGTAAAATCTCAAAAATAGATTTCAAATGCACTAAATATTAGCAGCAGCCAAAATAAATGCCATTGTAGGTATCGGCGATAAAAATCTAACATGTCGTCAAAGATTTCTATACTAAAGCTGACAACTACTGTTGCTTTTTGGCAGAGTGTCAACTCCCCCAGTCATTCTCTTTCCAATCTGGAAATAGCAGTTACGACATACCCTCTATAACATGATAGCACAGTTACTGTATAGAGATCCACACAGTATAATGCCTGTATTATTCGACTTTAAAAGTAGGCATCCATCAAGCTGATTTTCCGTTACATTTGGCTTAGTAACTACGGTGTGACTAACTGAAAGTGGAGCAGTCCCTCCCTGGCTTTCTGCGGCCATTCAGTTCACCCAAACAGGCTGTCAGTAAGCTCCAGTCAGCTGAGTCAATGTTGTCACCATTGGCATCCACTTTACGTCCCCTGCACTCCTCTGGTTTCCAGCAGTGACCTAATATCTACGTGCAAACTAAACCTGTTGACCAGGCCGGGCAACAAGCCGCCCCGTCCTCCCATCTTTAGTTTACAACCAGTCCTCCACCCATCCCCCTCCACTCAGCCCTCCTCTTGACTTTACACGGCTTTTATCAGTGAGAGCAAATTGTTAGGTTTGTCCTCTTGAGTTTCTCCGCCTTCTGAAGCCAGAGCCACACACAGGTGACATTGGCTGGCCTTGGTTTGCATGTTTGTTCTCAGCGCCCGTCCCCTTTGTTTTGGCTGCCTCCCATGTTTGCCTGGGAAACATTTCCAGTCAGGATTGAGATGTGACAGGAGGGCTGTGCTTTATTCCACAGCTTGCCTTTTCTCCTGACTGTCACATTAAACAGTTTGACAAGAAACATGGAAGAGACACCAAGTTCTCAGTTTCAACAAGGAACGGATTGTGAAATAATTGCCTTGTCTTTGGTGTTCTGTTACCTGGTAGTCAACTGTGCTAATCAGATTTGGTTCTAGTTTGCCTACCAGTTTACAGCAGATAATATTCCTTGTTAACTTCAGGCACTTCACATATCAATAAGCCTTTATCAGCCACCAGAGCAACTGCGGCAGAGATACAATATCTGAGGCCATCGAGACTGTGGACACATATTCCCAAGGTTCTAAAAATGTTTTGGATCTTTGATTTTTCTCGCTGTGTATGTCTGAGACCAGGCTAACAGAGATAGTTAGATACTATTACATGGCAGCAAGCAATATATCTTTTAACTAGAAAGTACAGCATGAATGACCCAAACACCCTTATGTACTGTATGTTGTGGCCAGGCAACCTCAATCAGACGAACAGTTTCAGCTGAATGTGTGTGTGAGAGTTGAGAAAGAAGAATAATTATCTCAGGCTGTACATGGAGATGGATACACTAGATATGTAAGCATCAGCATGTTCCAGTGCAGGTGGCAATGTAGGTGGGGAGCTTACAATAAATCTTCAACCTTAGATTTTACCATCAAATGTTCCCTTCCAAATATGAACGAAAATGTATGCATGTCTATACAGATTTAACCCCACCAATATGCGCATAAACCTGCATATACCATCATCATGGCTTTGATTTGGTGGCAGTAGCCCCACTCAAACACAGACAAAGACGTTGCACAAAGGACACAGGTCATATCTTTTAATTAATTTAATACAATCAAGAAACTTCGTAAAGGACTGAATCCTTAAATTCACAGCTAAAACCTCTACCGGTATCTTCCTCTTTTAGCTTGTGTGACTAGCCCTTTTGACAGCTCTACAGCATTTTTCCTTTTTCCTCTGCTGTTACCTGGGTGATCTGCTCCGAGGCGGGAGCCAGAGTGAAAATAAGGGGTGATTGAATTTCCTGTAATTAAAATGAGAAGTGGTGGGCAGAGACAACAGAGAATAATGGCAAGCTGTCCCTGAGCCTGTTGAGCAAGGGATGGGTGGCCTTTATACACAGTTTACCTCTAGATGTTAATGCTCTCCACTGGGATTGCCATTGTGTTGCGACTCTCTTCACAGAGCTTATTTCGGAAAATTGGCTCTTTTCACGTCATGATGTGCACTTCCCTCAAAGGACTTCCTCAACAGTGTTGCTGTTTTGCACATGAAACTAGACTGCAAATAAAGCAAATATTACTTCATACAACTTTGACAAGGCAAGGCAACTTAAATTGGTCTGGCACCTTCCAAACACAGAGGCAATTTAAACTGCCTTACAAAAAGCTCAGAAATGCATTAGAATAAACATCTGTGTTGTTGAGTGTTGACAGTGTGTTGACTGTTTCCTAAAAATAGAAGTAATGTGCTGAGGCATCCTGGTTCTTGTTAGAAATCTGGCATTAGTTGAATAATAGAGGCCCAAAAATTGAACCCTCAGGAGACACCAAATGCCACGTCATGTAATACATATACATGCACACAAGAAACAAGTTTACTCAAAGAAATCAGGTTAAACAGGAAATCTGACAATGGGTTTAAATACAATGAAGGAACTTGATTACTGTAAGCCTTCAATAGGTCAGTAATTAGATTTTAAATTATTTTAAAATAATTTCTAATGGAGATTTCTGGCTGGGGAAATCAGGTTTCCCTAATCCCTTACTCCGATTACAGAAACCTGGTTTCTACAATTCATGACCTTTTATGAAATGAGTTTCTTACGTGCGTGTATTGATGGTGATCCGCTCAGGTTTATGATCACCAATTGTAACAACATAGCCCAAAGGTCAATTTCTAGGTGTGTATCAGAGTTTTTTTTTTAATTTTCTATTGTTCATATATTGTTAAAATTAAATCTTTACTTGTTGTTCCAAATAGGTTTCGTGCCAAGAACAAAAAAACGTCTTTCTTTTTTCCGATAAAGGTGTCTCTGATCGGTAGGTCAAACCAAAGCTGAAACTGCCTAATGGCATATGTTGGAACAGTAATATCCAGTCAATCAAAATTCTTGCTCGATGTTCACATGCTAATAGAAAGCCTGTTTTCCTCTGTCAGTTCTGTACAGCGGCTTTGGAGCACAGTGCATCAGCGGTTCGAGAGCTGGCAGTGCGCATCATCTTCTCCATGTACCAGCAGCACAGAGCTGCTGTTCTCAGCTACCTTCCACCCAACGATGCTGCCGCGCGGAAGAACTTCCTCTACAAAACCCTCTTTGATGGCTTTGCCAAGATAGATGGAAAGCTGGTGGATACTCAGGTAAGGTTCTTCACTGCAAATGAATCTCTCATTCATACTTAAAATCTTCTTCACTACAAGAAGGAATATTAGAAATAACTGATATATCCTATTTCTATATATAACAAAATGTAACATTTCTGACATTTATAGGGGTGTCTGTATTCACTGTGTCAAAATTATTTGCATCAAACTGCCGGGCCAAGGATGTGTTCACACTGTTCATTTTTCAAACAGATTGTAGTCAGGGAGGAGCAGCTGGTAGATGGACAGTCAAACTGTCAGACATGGCAGATGGGAGCAAGCTGAAAAGAGTTGAGCTTTATAGAGGAGACTACATGACGTCATTTCTTTTTATTTTTTTAAGCTGACAGTAACAAGGAAGCGGAAGCAGGGTTTCATGTTGCACAAACAACTAACTCCATCCGCTGCTTCCTTTTGCCAAAGCCATTACAGGCATCCTTGTCTGTCTTTTACTTATCTGGTTAAATAAATTACCCAAGCCAGATCGATGCATTTATCTACTGATGGTATAATGTAGATATAATGTTTCATTTCTTTCAAGTCCTTCATGTCATCACCAAGTGAACTGTGTGTAAAAGTGCACTAGCAACAAACCTGACTGACTTTTCCCTATTATGAACACAAATTGCAGTAAAGGATAGCATTTGTTGTTGTGTACTAGTGTAACCACAAATGCAGCCAGTAAACAAGTCAGTTTGTGTTCCAAAGCTGGCATGGTGCAATATTGTTTTACCATAAAGTTTGTGACTCACCCAGTGACCGAGCTTAATTTCTTACTGGCATTGTTAGAGACCTATTCTTTCCATTACGTAATGGCCATGCTGCTAAAATGTCTGATCATGCGCTCATCTGTGTGAGTTGTCACTGCAGAGCTTTAAGCCGTTCAACTTCAAAAGAAGAAAATAATGAAATGAAAGTTAGCGTGGTGAGCAAGAAAGATCTGTGATGCTGAAATGATATTAACAGGAGAAAGAAAGAAGAAAGGAAGCAAACACAGAGGTAAATGGAAAAACTGACTCTGACAAAGAGGCTGATGACATGTCACTTTTCACTCAGACTCTGAAGAAGGGAGGTGGTCAGCATGATGGGCAAAAAGAGAAGGAGGAGATCCACTCTCTTCAGGAACAGCTGGCTGCCTTGAAAGAGATCACAGTAGGTGGAGCTGTCATCAGACTGCGATTACATCACTTCTTGTAATGGCTACTAATTTGTATTTATGACTCCACACAGACTTTGTCGAGTTTTTACTCTCTAGGTGGTCGGAAACTCAGTTATTCACATGTACTGATAACAACACAATGGTACATTATGTCTTATGAAGAGGAGTTCCACCATTTATCAAAAACTGTCTATGTCTGAAGTCGCTGTTAAAGTTGTGTAGAGCTTTCCTTGTGTGATAGCATCTCTTTTTGGAACTGTGCTTTCTGACACCTATTCATACTTCTCTGTCTCCTTGTAAAGGAGAGAGGGAATGAAAGCACCAAAGGACAAATTCCCAAGAAAGAAGCTCCCAAAGTTGAGAAAGACTGCCAAAAAGCTGGCAAAGCAAGTACGTACACATGTTTAAATAGAAAGAAGAAGACAAAAGCAGAGACATGCAAACATTAGCACTAATGCCTTCAAATGTGACCTGTTCACATGCAAGTGGAAAATTTGAAGATAGCTCCGAGGTCACGACTTGTGACAAATGGGAGATCCCGTGGTAGTTAGTCACTTTTGTCCTCATTCTTTTTGTGTTCCTTCAGCATGGCATGGAAATGCAAAAAAAAGCCAAAATCATTAGGATAAGGAGCCTTACAGCGTTTACTTTTGTTGTCAGTTGCCCAGCAACATTGCTCTCAAGAGTTTAACCACTTGAACTCCAAGTATGGTACTTGTCTTAGCATGTCAATAACAGAAACAAAAGCTCCATTTGAAGGCAATATAACAATATCTCAGACATGACACTGATGCTGCCAGTCTTTTCCACCATCAACCTATAGAAAGAGTGTAGGCACACCACCCACTACCCAGCTATCAAAGCGTATATATACAGGGCTCTATTAACAAAGTTATGCACCCTACAAGTCTGGCATAAGTCTTAACATCATGTTTAAGTTCTGTACAGTCTGTATTATTTCTTTCTGTTTATAGAGTGCTGGATCTCATTGGGTTGATACTCAAAAGGGTGGCCTCTAATTAGTGTAGTCATGACAAGTAACAGATACTGTCTTCTTATTTTCCAGCTGTCACAAAAGTGCCCCAGAACAAGGTAACAGACCGTGTTGACGTCCAACAATCTATCAACTATCTGGACAAGTAAGTGATTCATAACTCAGCTTTAAAAAAATCCCTGGAATAATAGAAATATGCAAAAAAAGAGATGTATATAGCATATTAGCCTTGTCCAGATTTCAAAGGTTTAGTGTTTTCTGTGCAGTTTTCACACAGCCAATTCTTTTTCCAGCTGAGGTATTAATTTAACTTTCATTTAGTGTAATATCTTTATGTCATTAGTGTCACAGTACTTAGGCCAGTGTTTTGAAGGCATATGATCTGATCTGCAGCCTGATCTGATCTTTCAGCCTGTGTATATTCTGCGGTAAGACGGATGAGTCATTCACAGAGGATGGATTGGACCTTCACTACTGGAAACACTGTCCTATGCTGAGACGCTGTGATGAATGTAGACAGGTAGACTCACTGTTACATTTTCAAAAGTGTTGGCATATTTTTTAGTCCTCTTGAAAGAGGGACATCTGCCCAGCTGTTTAATCACCACCTCAGTAAAAAGGCTTGAAGACTTTGTGTACAGCTCTGCATTCTGTTCACAGGTAGTCGAGATAGCCAGCCTCACAGAGCACCTACTGGGTGAATGTGAAAGCAGGTCCAGGTTTAGCCAGTGCCCACGCTGCTCAGAGGCCGTGGCCACTGAAGATCTTACTCGCCATGTCCAAGGTCCCGCCTGCAACGGTGAGAGGAACATTTCTGAAAATGCTTTATGTGATGAAAATCATGCAATTTTAGTTTTGTTTGGTTTTGTTTGAATAGGGTGTAATTTCTTTTTCTTGTATTATTTTTTGTCTTTATTGGATGGTGACAGTGTAGACACTGTCTACACTTGTCCTCTCGCTGATTACTGGCAACTGTATTTGATATTAGGGCTAGATTTTAAAAATTGATTGTCCAATTCAAATCAATCTTAATTTGAATGATCATAAAATCCCAAGATCGATCTTTTAATATATGCCTTTTCCCGTGGATGCGTGAAGCTTTAACCCTGTTAGTCTTGCGTGGCCAGTCTTTGGTTCTTTGTGCAATGAGATTTGGCCATGTGAGAGACTAGTGAACCTCAGTTAAATCAAACATGGCGGGAGCTACTCCACTGAAGGCACCGCCACCAAGTCCAAAGGCAGATGTCTGGTTGCATTTTAAAAACTATGAAGACAGAGATGAGCTGGACAAAAGCAAAGCCATATGTAAGATGTGCAAAATGGAGGTGAAAATGACACAAATCTCCAAAACCATGTAACGAGACATCACCCAGATACGCAATCTGCAAAATGTTCAATCTGAAACAAACCCAACTGGAGAAGGCATTTGCGTTTAAGTTACCATCCAATTCTCCGCGTGCCCAAAAAATAACTGAGACTGTCGCAACTTTCATATGCTTAATGTAAACATTAATATTTTTAATAATGGACCAGATTATGGGGGTTCCTTGTACAATCTACAGCATTAGTTCTCTTTCATATCCAAGTGAAATTGGTATTGTAACTGAAATATCCCTAACCGAATTGATATTGAAGCAAATCGGAAATCAAATCAAATTGGGACCTTGTGAATCGTAATCAAATTGAAAAATATAAACATATAGTGTTGGTTTCAGTAAGTTTTTGGTAAACTACCAAGACCTGTTTACCAGTATTTACTCTGAAAGCTGAGGTCAGCTTTTCTTATATGTTCTCCTTCAAGGGTGTAATTTTATTATTTTCTCTGGAGTGTTTAGGGGACTTTTTCTGTAATTGTATAACAGGTGTCATGTTTCTATTTCAGCCCCCATCTTGGGTAAAGGCTCCAACCACTGTCCTCTGTGTCACAACAACTTCATGCCTGGAGAGGAGGTAAGATTCTGTACATGCAAATTGAAAGAGATCCAACTGTATCAGTTTTATGTTTTCTTGTGAAGCAGTGGCTTGACATTGTACATCCATCCTGGTATGCTATTTTATGCTAATTGTTTATTTGCAAAATAAAATAAAACCCTAGGTCACTTGTACAGAGCTGCTTCCTAGATAACAAAATAGTCATATTTATGAGAAGGAGAAAAAAAGAAGCTGAATGTGGTAACTCCAGGTTCAATTGAGGTTTTCACAGAACACAGGCCACCTTGAGCTTTTCTATTTTCCCTCTTTTATATCAACAGAGAAACTCGAAAAGCATCTAATATTGGGCTTGAGGAGCAAACAGGTGTTGAGGTAAAACTCCGCTATTGTTGGCCTTTAAAGACTTCAAAGGAGACAAAGCCTTTGTTCATAATGGGCTCTTTCATTTGAAGTAAATACCATCACATTCTTCACATTCCTATTAGTTTAAGAAGAAGTAAAGACAAAAGTGTCCTGATTAGCTGTTTAAAACTTTGATATATATTTTTGTGCTTTCTCTAAATCTTATTTGTCGTCAGGGTGTTTAGGATAAAATGCACTTCTTTTGATACTAATTATAAACACTGGACGAGGTAATTTATTCTCTTGTAAAAGTTCAGGTTTCCTTTCATTCCAGCAGTAGTGGAGTTCCTGTTGAGGTGGCTCGGTGCTGTGTATTATGTGGACAATAGTTGCTCTGTATCAGGAAACGTTGCAGTTAAACATTTACTGATAATTTCATTTCAATATTATGGATCAATGAGGATATGTCATGAAAATGGGTAACTCAAAAATATCAGCATGCACTACGTATAACATATGTTTAATATTACATAATATAACCACAGGGAAAATTGTTTGTTATTGTAAGCAGTGTTCATATTTCAGGGCCCTTGGAGCTGCTCATCCATTACTAATCCTTTGTGTCTGTCAACTCTTTGTATGATAGAGACAAATGGATATGCAGTGTACACGATTCACTGCCCCACTACAAGATGTAGCAACAGCGTCACCTTTCATTTGTCTTCCGTTACGTTTCTGTCTTCGAGGAGTCTAATGAATCATGCAACTCGTTTTTCAAGGAGCCACAAGAGCTACAAGAATCAGTCTGACCAGCACCTGTCCTGGCCCTGCCTGTCCCAGTTTGCAGCAGTGCTTTGAAAATGAAACTAATGCACAAAACTCTAATACAAGAATTGTATCTTGTAGGAAAAGATTATTTCCATCAGTGTTGTTATAATCCCTACCAATCACTGATGGAAGATAGACGTCTCATTCAAATGATGGTACTTCTGTGCTTACCATGGTGACCATGGGTAATAGGGAATCAGGGTTTAATTCTGGAGAAATAGCCAGAAAAACAGCTGCCACATCCAAGGAAAGCTCTGGAAAGTCGGACGAAAAATTACAATACATTGTGTGTTGTTTCTGTTGTGTGCTGGCAGAATTCGATATTGTCACTCTTGATTTCTGATTGGCCGATCCAGAAGGAAAGTGTAAATTACCTGATAAACAACAAGACTAGGTGGCTGGACCATCCGTTTATGGTCAATGTCCGTGCCTCGCTGTAAAAGCCTCCTGAGGACGCAATTCAGGCCGTCCCCACTTTGCTGCAGTCCAGCCAAAAAGTAGTGAACATAAATTAATAATCCTTTTTTTCTCATATAAACAAAAGTCTGTTTTGCCACTGTCTTTTGCCCACTTTTACCAAACCAAACAATAATGATTTGACTTGTAAACAGTTCATGACAAGAAGTAATGTATTTTATGTTAACACAAGCAGTGACAGCAGTTGGTTTGGAATAAATTTAAATAGGCAGAAGAACTATAAGAAACTATAGTAAAAACTATAAGCAACGGATGGGAAACACCTGCTGTAACATCACTGTGCTAAAAAGTCTAAATCCATACAGAGCAGTGCAGCAGTATTTGATTTAGTGTTAAATCTCTTTCACAGCAGACATTTTGACTTGCAGTAAAAGCACAGGTGCAACTAATAATTAATGCTAACTCTGTTCAATTTCAAGTGTCCCACTGAGCCATGCCAGCGAGACGCCATGCACAATACTGGAACTGGCACATGTAGCTGGAATGCAGCCTTAATTAATGATATCAAGTACACATGTGGTTCCCGCTATGACATAATGTTTGCTGTGAAAAATGCCTGTTATCCTGTGTTACTGTGCTTATCATGAATGTGAGTCTCTGTCAACATTGTGGCTGGTCTCAGCAAAAAAAACAAAAGTTGATGATTTAACATGAACATTATACAACATGGTGTTAAAGTTTTCAATGCCTTTACATTTTAACCATTTTTATTCCCTCCAAACCACTTAACATCCAAGTATGGTAAGATATGAGAGATATTGAGATTGTGCCTAAATTTACAGTGACACACTAATTTGTGTTCTCATTCAAAATCTGATTCACAACCTGCAGTCTCTCACCTCACACACCCTTAAAAATTGATGAAGAAAAAACTCATAGAAAGTCACACTCTCGCTGCCAGAGCTCTGAGCGTAGACCCAAATCAAAGACTGCAGTGTTAGTGGGAGGGAGGGCAGCCATTCGGGCCTTGACTGGACCCGTGGTTGTCCCGATCGAGAAAGTGCCTGGGAGAGAAACTGACTCACTGAGCTACTTTGTCCCTGTTTCAGGCCTGGAAGGCTCACCTCATGGGCAGGGAGGGCTGTAAACAAAACTCACGCAGGACTGCGGTGTCCCAGAGAACCCAGCCAGCACAAGGTAAAGCATTCATACACCCTCTGCTTACACCTACCTCCCCAACGCTCAGTGTGGGAGCTATACAAAGTGCCCATGCTTGCTGGTAAAACTTCATGTTGCAACCTTTCAGCTATGGTTTCCTGTCTCAGAGCACAGAATGTGGCACATAAAAATAGTGGCGGATTTAATTTGGAGCTCTAGTGTAGTGGGTGTTTGGGCATCCATTTTGAATAATATTTCGCAATCATGGTAGTGGTTGTAAGTAGATTGTTATTGACTGAAACATGCAGTACTTTAATAACCATCTTGATGCCAGAGTGACCGCTTGTTCAACCCACTCACACTAGAGGACCACTGCTGAATATATTCAAGTTATAATCCTTAAGGTTTTCATTATATCACACCCAATTTTTGATACTATTTATGGTTGGCATTTTTCACCAACAACATTGTGTAACCATGCTCCTGGAAATCACAGGAAACAATGCATGCACATACTGGACATGATGCAGAAGACAAAAGTTGATGAGTTGAGTATTACTGTTGCACAACATTGTTGACTTCTTTAGTCCTCTTTATTAAAACAACATGATGCCATGAATCCTCTCAGCCCATGGTTTATTCGTCTGTGCTGTAAATGCTCTTCTTCTGTTGCATTTCTGATAGAGCAGCTGCTCAAGGCGTGTTTGCTGCCCCCAGTGGTCGATACATGTGTCATTTTGAACTGAACTCTGGAAGCTGTATTATGAAAACACATCAGCGGTTACCACCAGTAGGTGTTGCCAAATCAACCAGGACTGAAATCTTAAGGATTATAACTTTAAGCAAGTTTTATAACAGTGGGTAGGACCTTTCACATCAGGGGTGCCACAAGGCGTCATAATGACCCCGCTGACATATGGATCCTGAAAACTTTTCAAATAAGCCAATCCCATCATCTAGTGAGCACTTTGCCTACTGCTTTGCTACAGCATACAAGTTAACACTCTAAAGGGACAATTGCTCACCAGTGATTATGTTTACTTTTCAGGGTTTTCCCCATGAAATTGTTTATCAAAGGTGGTAAGCCACTCTGATCCTGACATATCTTGCCTCATGGTTCATCTAGTTAATAGATGATCCCAGGGGGGCTCCAAACAGTTCCAGGGGAGGCTCAGGGAATGGAAGTGAAAAGATATTACATTAGTTATTATATTAGTTATCAAAAGGAGATCACATAGAAGAGCCTAAATGCGTGTGATTTGGTTAAAGAGTAGTTTTGGGGAACAGTTTTTCCCACTTTCCCAGTGTCAGAAACTAATAAATGCCTTAGGACAGACCTTTTTATTATGTATTCAGTGTAGTCTGAGGCTGTGTCAAACAGCAATATTAGGCTACCTTGGCTCAGTTTTTAGGTGCTAATTCTTCTGTACATACTTAAGTACATTTTTGAATGCAGGACTTTTACTAAGGACTTTGTAATGGAGTATTTTACAAAGTGGCATTGCTACTTTTGATTAAGTAAAGGATCTGTGAGCTTTTTGACATTTTTCTAATTCCACTAGTAGGCTGACAGAACACAATTAGTACCTCACTGTATACTGAAAGTAAGCCTTGTGATGTGACCACAGCATAGACTCAGTGACAGTACGTAATGAAAGCAGATGATCTCTCCCAGTCATGAGCTGCTGATGTCACGAAACCTATCTGTTTATACTCGTATCACAGGTAATGCAGGCCGCTTTGTTTAGTGGTAAACAGTACACAAGAACAAGGGGGTGTCTTCTATGTTAAAGGTCTTACAAAGGTTTACTCTAAGGATGTCATTTTGTGTGTGTGTGTCCAGGCAGGGCTGTCGGTGGAGCCAAGCTGAAGCAGGCCTTGTCGGTCGGGGCCAGAGCCAGACCCATGGGCAGAGGCAGCCGGATCCCGGCCCTGGCACCCCTGGCCAGAGGACATACACCAGGGAAGCACTGAAACTGGTTCAAGGCATCCAGGGGACACCCCTCTAGTAACCCCACCCCACTCCTATATTTCGTGGTCCCACATTCATATCAGCACTTTTAGAAAACACATCTGATAGCTTTCAGATATATTCACTGACACATGCAATAGAAATTTAAAGGCCAATACTGAATATCCATCTAAGCCACCAATATATTTAACATCTTTTTAAGATGACCACAATGGAGTAACCCTGTCAGTTTATGTACAAACTGGCATTACAACATGGTGTTGTATCCACTTATTGAGACACTGTAGATTCACTGTATTAACTGTAATTAAATTCTGGTCCTGTTATGGTCAGTGACAGAAAATCCACACAGAGAAGAGACAGCAGGACTCACCGATGTTAGAGCTCTTGTCTCCTTTGTCTATATGTTAAGCGTCTGGCGTCACACACCTGCCGGGCTACTAAACATGAGCACACTGTCAGCTGTTTACTGGTATCTCCTTAGAGGATTATCTCGCTTTTGAGGATCTTATTTTTCATATTGCTCACTGCCGTTTGGAGCGTCTGTTATGGGGTCAGATGTCCTGACTTTTAGTCCCTAATGGCATCTTCTCATTACACCCTGTCTGTCTGGTCACCCATGTCTTTCAAACTCCACACCCTCAGTTTGCAGTGCAGGCTTTCTGTTATAAATGTGTAAGTCACTCTGATATCATCAGGGTTATTTCTCTCAGACTTGACAAAGCTCCTCCAGAGCCACAGAAGACATTATACAACCATTTTCACAGGCTAGTAGACTAACCTTTCTATGAAAAATGTGTGAAGGTTCCCTTTAAAGTGGCACAAGCTATCCAATGCTGCTGTATGTGAACATTTTATTTTAAAATGGTAAAAATTGGCAGTTTTCCTTCTGAAAAAACGTTACTTCCAGCATCGTGTTTAAAATGATATTTAGACCACAAACTCTTGAGTAAAACCCAGGATCAAAATGAAACTAAATGAGTGATCACCTGCGTAGATTCTGTGTCTGCACAGGATAAATCGGGTTAAGAGCTTTCCATGAATATGTAATCAATCACTACATCTTATCAGAAGACAATGACTGATACTTAGAAACACTCCTCTCCTTGTTGAAGCACTAATGAGAGGAGAGGAACAATGAGGTTTGGTTACAAGCAGAAGACTTTCCTCCCTTGGCAGCACTCAAGCAGAAGTTGCTTAAATCCCAAAGCCATTGACAACACGAGTGCAGCTTTGCTGTCAGTTTCACGCTTTGCCATCTGTTTACATTTTTCATTTTATTTCTTGTCTTAAAATAATTATATAGAAGACATGAAGTAGCACTTTGCCAAAAGGATGATGCTTCACAGTTGAATTTTCAGTACAGTATGAACTCAATTTATTTCCCTGCTTAATGCCTACTGACAATCTGAGTAGATGGCACAGTTTTATATGCTCTACTAGTCTAGTGAGAAGTCAACCTTTTAATTTAACAGAATTATTAAAATGAAAAGAAAAACACACAATGGAAATGAATGTACTGTATACAGTAGAATATGTGTAGCACCTGTTTTTCTTCAAGTCTACTTGATTTCTGCTGAATATGACTTAGGCTGACCCCAACAAACAGTTTGAAGCACTTCAGTGGCTTTAAACTGATTTTAACCACAAACACAGAGTTTAAGAACTCTGACAATAATTTGCAAGATTTATAGTAATGCTATAATTTGACTACTTCTATTTGTACTATGCAGTGTTATGACAATGTTGATTGTAATATATCTGGGATTCATCTACAGCCAAGAAGAGCTAACAGGAACATCCTTAAAACAGTCTTGAATTGAATATACTTTTTACAAATTGTAATATTAGGAGGGTAAATTCTTAATTAATTTGTGTGATAACAGTAACTGTTGTATTGGTGGAGACAAACTTGATTGTAGTTGGTGTATAGGAGAGTATATTTGGTTTCTAACTTCCCCATCCACCATGTTGGCTTTAATGTGCTTCTGTATTGAGGACTGTTGCAACAGTGGACGTTTTATCATGTTTTTATGTGCATAGTAGTCAGTATTTTCTGAATAATAATTTTGGCATCAAATGGCTATTTTTTTTCTGCAAAAGTATCTGTATTTGTTTAAATAAAGCTACATTAAGCTGAACGTTGTAGATGTGGTTTCACATAAGGTTTGTGATAAGATTTGAAGGTACTTGTGGTTAGCAGCTCTAAGCCCCCCTTTATTTAGCAATCAGATGAAACTAACATGCAAAACCACATGTTGACTGCAGAACTTGAGGCAGTCATTTTGCTTTCAAATCGTTCCCATTAATGTGCTGTTCTCCAGCTGTTCAAACATCAGTATGAATCAAATGCTGCAACATTCATTCTGTATTTACAAAGTTGACAGAGAGCTCCAGTTTTATTTACACTATCATACATAAATCTAAAGTATTACATCCCTATAGTTTCTTTGGCTTTTTGGCCTGCCTCTGCAAATCATACACAAATGAATTGACACTTAAAAAATAAAATAAAATGTGAAATAAAACAATATATTAACTTAAGAAAATCAAATCATTTGATTTTTACAATGTCAGTACCCTAAAAAAAACAATCACTCAACTATGAACTGTTTGTTCTGTGCTATCTGCTGTGAGTCCATGTAGTTCACTTTGACAGTCACACTGACATCCTGAAATTAGAAATTGACAACAAAATCAGCTGTTTCAGAGGAACACCTGGATGTAACAAGTCAAGTCTTATTTATGCCTGCACAAACACAAAACTATTACAACCGTGTCTTTACATCAACACTGGATCTCCGATTAAGATCCTCTCCAATCTGAAATGGCACCAAGAATCAGAAACCTTCCTCTGATGCTTGCAGGCTGTGGAGTTGTGGAGTAGTGGTTTCACACAAAATGGAAAAATCAAAGACTAGTGGAGAGGAAACCCAACCTGCTCAGAAGAGCTTGCACCTTTTTAATTTGACATACAGAACATGTTAATGCAAAATCTGGATGTGCTGTGTCAAAACCATCAATGGAAATTAAACGTTGACTGTATAAAAACACTATTTTGATGAAAATATAAATTTTTCTTAATCATAGTTGTTTGCCAGGTGACAAAGCAACCCTCCCTTAACTACATGACTCAGCAGATTCAGTGAAGATGTGTAAAGATCATCGTGTATGATCAATTAAAAAGGCCTTCTGTGTATTCCAACCATCAGTTCAGCTTTAGTGAATTGATTTACTTTATATTAATTGACAATCATATGGTGGTCCTTTGAGCGCAAACCAGTTCCTCGTTGTGCACCACGCTCCACATCCTGAGCAGCTCCTGCGCGCTCAGTTTGTGCACCACGATGAGGTTTTTATAAAAGCAGGGCTCGCTGTTCATGGAGCTCACCCTGCGTCTGGTGATGCCGAAGGTCCTGAAGCCCGGGTGCATCTCAGGGGCCAAGTGAAGCTTCTGCAGGCACATCCCCAAAAACACATCGTCAATGGGGTACAACTCCAGGTCCTCTGAGACCACGAAGAGCCTCCTGGCCAGCTGGGAGGACATCAGAAACCCCCCACCTCCGACATAAGGGGGGTATGGCTTATCGTACAGCTCTTTGGGAATGTAGTACTTGCTCTGCCGGTTTCGGATAGGGATCGCCTTGGAGATGGTGTCCCCCACAAACAAGTCGGTGTCTTTGTGGTCCTCCAATTTGAAGCCGATGAGCTCGAGCAGGTTATGCGTGTTCACAAACACATCATCGTCTCCTTTGAATATGAACTGGACGCCGGAGCAGTAGATGTCGAACCATTTGAGAAAGTTGACCTCTTTCAGGGTCAGGTTGAAGAAGGTGTCCATGAAGTCCCACTGGAGGATGTCCCCATAGATCAGGTCCTCGTACTCTATCAGTTTCTGGAGGTTCTTAGTGTCTTTGCCAGTCGTCGGGCTTCCCAAAAGAAATAAAGTTTTGATTTTCTTCCCATCCAGCGTGTGCTCCTTGCCCCAGGTTTTGCGCACCGCTTCCCGCCGGTCATGCTGCTCGATAACGGACTTCACCACCATGAGGAGGTGCACCTCTCCATCCGCGCATTTCTCCGGGTGGTTGATGAGCATGGGGAAGTACCTGCAGTGTCTGTGCAGAACAAACTGGTGAAATCTCGGGTCCAAGCGCCGGAACCAGTCCTGCGTCCTCACCGATGCGTCCTCGCTGCAGTTGAGAACCTGCGCGTCCCAGGAAGCCGGAGTCCCGTTGGAGACCCGCTGCGCATCCAAAGCGTTGCTAAGCACTGGAGAGTCTGAGCTCCCCAAACTATTTTTCACGACTCCCTTCTTGAATGAAAAACACTCGGAGCCGCACCAGCCGGCATCCCTCATATGTTTAACTCCCACCCCGTCCTTCTCTGCCAGTTTCAGCTTATGGATCATGAGAAAAGAGGCAAAGACTAGAGACAGACTCAGCAGGGGCTTCAGCAGACCGACCCGCTTTCTCCGAAAAAAGTGATCCATGGCTCTCACTGCGGCGCCCAGAGACCCTCAGATGCTGGACCTTTTGCCTTCATAGTGTTTCACAACTGTGCGTCCGAGTGGAGTCCACCACCGCCGTCCCTGTTCATTTGGACACCAGAGGTCGCGTCTTCGGATACATGAGCGCGATGACACTGAAGTGGCCCCGGGGCCCCTTTTGCCCATGACGGCGCTCAGTGGAGTCGCACGCTCTGGGTGCGGGAAAATGATAGCCTACAAGATACGCAGCATGTCCCCGGACTTCTTCTCTGTCCTCTGTCTCTACACAGGCTGTATGGAGACCTGCTGTAGGATACCTCTCTCTCTCTCTCTCGGAACCCCCCCTCCCCGCCTCCCAAATATCTCCTCCCCCTAATGATCCACACTGATCTGGGACCCGCAGGTTTCCCATTTCTCACACACCAGGTGTCCACCTCGTTATAGCCTAGTGCCGACCATCAAGCTGGAATTGTCTATTTTTCTATCTATCTATTGCTTTTCAACAATATTAGGCTACATGATGAGAAATAATAATAATCAGGAGTAAAATACAACAGCAGTTATTTCAAAATAGTGGAAATAATTATTAATTAACTTAATTGAACGTTATTAATAAACGTTATAATATAATAAACGTTATTAAACGTTACACATCGTATGACTATAACTTAGCCAGGGAGTAGCCTACAAAGAGGTATTACAGATAAGCACAATAACACAAACACAGTATAGAGCATAATAAATATATATATTAACACACATCTACAGAAAAAGTTGAAAATAAAGCACCGTTTTCATGAAAACTTTATATCAAAAGTTTATTTTTAAATACAAGTAAGAGAGGGATCGGGAAATACTAAATTTACATTTATGTGTATAGAATTTGGCCATTAGAAAATAAGATGAATTAGCCTGTAAAATATTCGCTTTCATTGTCCTTATTATGATCAAAGATACCAAAGAAAAAAAACATAAATCATCAAAAGACTCCCCAGTGTGGATACAGGACAATATCATAAGTAGCTATCCTACAGGAACGCCATCAAAAACCAAGGAAACTTGTCAAAAACAGGGAAATTCTTTTGCAAGATATTCTGAATTGTTTTTGGTTTAAGGAAATGGCCAACCAGCACAATGTAGTTTTTGAAACCAATTCTCAAATAATAAGATATATACTTTTTTAAATAAAGAATATTATTAGTTGCATCATCTATGTATATATCATATGACCGTCATCAAACATGTTTATAGCCTGTAGCACCCTCTTGTGGACATTTTCTGGACTTACATTTTTGTTTCCGCCCTCTCCTCCCTGTGTGTCGCTGCACACTACCCAGTTAAACCAAAAGCCCGTCTTTGAAAATCAGAAGTGAACTAAAACGGCATTCTTCTCGTACATTTAGACTAACACGGTTTATTGTGGAGCTGGCGTTACACGTAATGTGGACAACAGAAAAAGTCCACCTGGTGAGCTAATAATAGTAATTCTCAAACTGAGAAGTCTTTAAGTGAGAAGGCGTAAAAGCGGAAAAAGCTGAGTTCCCTTCAAAATAAATTCCTGGACATTTTTATAGGATGAATACCGGTGTGTACAAATTGTTATAAATGTCAAAATAGCCTAATTAATCGACAAGTTACAGTAAAATATTCAAATAAAAATGATAAATGAAATACAAAGTCTGAGATTTTAGGCGTTTCTATAAGCGATGGTCTGCACTAGGCCACTTAAATTGTTGGGAATTGTCTTCTAGACTTAACCAAGGCCAGTTAGCTTATATTTAAAGCTAAAAGTTGCATTTTAATAATTTAGCCATAAAGAACACAAAACACAGGAGACTAGTGACGAATGTCCATTTAATAATCCCAAACGCATTGGCTATTTTTCGCGTACCGGGGTGAATAAAACCAAAGAAAACCCCATCAGTGCCGTCACAGTACAAATCCTATGATTAATATAAAGTGGAACTGACGGTTACATCGAGGTGCAGAGTACGTCCTGAGACGCTCTGACCTCGGGGTGAACCTCACCAGCAGGAAATAACACCGTGGAGGCTCCAGAGCGCAGAGCGCATGCGGCTACGCCACATATCGTCAAATTACAATAACAGTTAATTGCCTGTAGCTATTCAAAGCCGATTGATTTGTAAGCTAATAACAAACAAGATAGTCGAAACTTTAATATCGGGGTCGCCGAAAAGCAGAAGCATTACGCCGGCAAATGATGCACAAGGTAGGTGTTTAGCTAGGCTGGTTTACTAACCGGCAGCTAGTAAATTAGTTACTGGTAGTTCATAGCTATGCTGCTAGCTTTATTAGCTTGCAGCTAATATGTCGAGATTGATTAACGGACACTGTTTCGCTAGCTCTAGTGAGAATCTTACCTTTTCCCATAATCTCCAAGTTAGTGCCATTGTAACCACAGACAACGCTTAAGTCGTTCTTTGCCATGTGACTTTCATTTGTTTACGATGCCGTGCTGGCTTATTTATGGGATTTAATTAGTCGAAAACTAAGTTACATTACTGGACAAATGGTATTGTCTTAACAGCTCCAGTATAAACTGTCTTTTTATTAACTTCAATTCGGCAAGGCTCGGACACGCCTAAATGTAACGTTAGTGGAATAAAGTTCCGAATTTAACTGGAGGTCTCTGAGTCAGAAACATTTTGGGAGGAGTTTGACGAGCGCAGGATACAGGTCAGGAGCGTTATTGGGGTTGTGCTGAACAGCCTAGTGGACTGTACAGAGCCTTGGTGGGTTTAAAAATGTATAAGCTTTACACAGAAAATGGTGGAGGATTGCTGTTTCCCTTTTAACACGGTGTAATCTGAATGCAATGAAGAGTGGAGGCCATTATAACTCGCAAATCTAGTCCTGCCTGCTGAAAAGACCCCACAGATTTCAAGCATTAGAATTCATATTTTTTATAACCAGTGCCCAGCCTTAAATCTTTGTCTCAGGTACAAATAACACCTCAAATCATTATTGTAGAAATGTAAGCAGTCAAAGCTTGCACACCACCGTCTATCCGTTCAGTTCTGCCATCTTTAATGTAATAAATCACCGATTCATCTTAAATTAGCACATCTTCTTACACATTTACTTTTATAGTGAAAAAGATTCACACGTGCTGTTGCGTCTTCTGGAAGCGTCACCTGACAGCATAGGGCTGACTAACACGATGCATAACATCATTAATAGGCTAAACTCAAACAACATGAGGGTGATTATCTGAAGCAGCCATAGACATACCACATGTAGAGATGCCAGCTTCATCTGTTCGCTGGTATGCACCTTTTACCTTTCCCTGCTGACTGAAACCAACTTTCTTTCATAAACTGGTTGCTATAATTGAGGATTGTCACAAAGGGATTAAACAAACCACATGCTGCTTTGCAGATGCCTGGTCAACTTGACAGCTTGAAGCCCAGAAAGAGGAAGAGCAGCTCCGAGGTCAAAAGCTCCAGAAAGGTTTGTGTTGACTTGTATGCAGGAGAGAACAGCCTGTTTCTGAGTATATCTCTTAAAGTTAAAGGGCCATGTTTCATGTTTTTTCCCTAAACTGGTCAATTGTAACTGGCTAGACTTTCACAACTGCATCTGAGAACTGTACTGGACACACACGTTTGGCTCGCTATTCAATATGTCTTGCTTCCTTACGGAGTGTTCGATTGAGTACATTGGTATCAGACCAAGGGATAACATCATCCTAACCCTGGTCTTTAACTTTCTGTCACAGGCTTCTGCTACAAGGAGGAGATGCATGAAAAGTCCAAAGACACACTCGGCAGCAGAGAGCACTTCAGCAGTCGGCGGTAACAGGATAGCAGACGGCCCTCTGGAGAGACTCTCTCGCATCAGCTGTGAATGCCACCAGCCCGCAGGCAGGAGGAGATGCTCAGCATCGCCAGAGCTCGAAGGACAGGAGGGCAAAGAAAACGAGC
This sequence comes from Macquaria ambigua, assembly GCA_008360985.2. Taxonomy (NCBI): domain Eukaryota; kingdom Metazoa; phylum Chordata; class Actinopteri; order Centrarchiformes; family Percichthyidae; genus Macquaria; species Macquaria ambigua. The sequence goes on along the minus strand of VMKM01000717.1, from coordinate 151,970 downwards.
TGAGGACGGGGCTGGATTTGGACAGCTGCAGGTTGAACGGCATCATGGACAAACAGGAGACTGAGGACATGGATTGTGAACAAAGCAGCAAAAACATCTTCCCAGATGATGACAGCAATCAGATTCTTCCCGTGGAGCAGTTCTTTGGAAACTTGGACGCTGTACAGGTGAGGCATTCTGGTTTATCTCCATAATAGGGATTATGTTGCTTGAAACAGTTTCTTGTAGATGAAATCTTTTCCAACTGATGGCCAATTTAGGAGTGGCTGTGTTGAAAAGACACCGACTAAACATAGCAGCATCCACATCTGTTGTCAAGTAAATGTTCTAGTTTGATAACTTGAATGGTGTTACTACACGTGATTTTAGCATTTGCGAATTGCTCTGGCAATGTCAGGCTAAGAGATTCCTCAAATCAAAGAAAGGGGGGCTCTGACGACCACAGTAACTGCATCAATTGTAAAGTAATTGACTGAGTATACGATATTGTAACCCTTAATGCTATCCATGTATCCACTCATCACAAGGACTTTATGTGGGATACCTGATTATGTCCATGTTGAAATAAATGACAAAAAATCGACTTTTTAATCCTACAGGACTTTCCCCAGAGATCGTCAGCGAATTCTGCCCACGTTCAGAGGGAGAACCGGAGACGATATTACTACGCGCGAGAGGACAGCGATGAAGAGGAGGAGGGCCTCAGCAGTATGCAGTGAGACAACAGAGGGAGCACTTAAGTGAGGAGTACTGCCCTGGTGACTGGGGTGGACTCAAAAGTCATGCCTGTGGAAGGACATAAAACCCCTCAGCACTTAGGAAAAAGCAGCCAAATTAAACTACAGCATTCATAACACGGTTACAAATATACCATAACTGTGTCAATTCAGGGGCAGCATCCTTCCTGGCCTTCGTAGACTGCGAAGGTTGAACCGAGCGTTGTTAAAAGAGATGGTCTGGTCTACGGAGGATTTCCTATTTGCATCACCAGCATCACAAAGCGCCACTCCTGTCGCCTAGCAACCTTGACAGCTGCAGTTGAGGGTTGAGGTTTGAGGTTTTTAAGGCCCCTTCGTTTTTTAACATTTGTATCGTTGGGTATTCGAGTGAGCTGAAACCCAATACTTATAAATCAAAAGTGTAATCCTTCTCGGCCGCTGTTGACGGTACGCTTGGGGACGCCATATTCTCTTGCGCCCAATGAATCTTGGGATAGGTTGGGCCGCAAAGGATCCAGCCGTTGGATCCTCCAAATTCGGGAAAAGAAGGCTGCATTTCTCGGCTACATTTGAAGGAGCCTTCAAAATGGGACGGCCTTGTTGCGCCGCTGTGACACATTCGGCCTTTAAATGCAGCCTCCGAAGGATGCAGCCCCTGAATTGAGACACAGCTCATGTGTGACGATGCTCATGAGTCACTGGTGATGAAATTGCCCTCTGTGGTGTGAGTGAGGTAAGCATGAACTTGCCAACGATTCGTCACAACATCACAGGACTCATTGAAGGTGACCACAGGTATTTATGACTTTAACTGTTCGAATGTTGATGGTAAACTTTGAAATTTTAAGATTTTTGACCTGACAAGGACCGTCCAAACACAAAAAGATGCCAAATTATATTCCATTCAAATTGGCCTGATGCCTGAATATTTCCTTAACATACTGACAGTAGTGGGGTTAATATAGCCACCTGTGAGCAACATATACAGCAGTGCTTGTTTTATTATTTATTGCTGAATTCATGCTCACACCACCCCTGGTTCAGTCATCTTTGGTGTTACCTGGAGGGTGTGTTGGCACAGCACTTTACTCAGACAAGTCAGTCCACATTGCTTCATAATTTCAGTGCAGGTTTGCAGTTTGAGATTAGCCTTGAGAGATGCCAAACAGTGCTGGATTAAAATAACAAACTCCAGAAATCTTATTTTTCTCACAAATCTACTTGCAAGTTATAAAATGTCAAATGCATAAGTCACATGTTGATAAAAGCAGCACACTGATGGAGTTCATGTTCTGGTTCCAGACTGTGTAAATGTGAGGAGGAAGGAGGGTACACACGCCAAAGAGCAGTTCCTTAATGAGAGCTTTTAATATCACAAATTCAAGCATAAGATGAATGTCATGGCAACAGTTTTCTTTATAAGAACGATTGTTCACCAAGTGTCTAATATTCCTCCTCAACACATCATTGTGTGCTTCTTGGCAGCTGCTTAACATCTCATTAGCTTACCAGCTAATAGTTTTCCCTGATAAGGTTCCTGATAGGTTCACATTTGCAAACATGATAAAATTATATACAAAACAAATGTATTGGACTAAAAACATTGAGGTTTCTGATAAGTGTTCAGTGTATACGAAAACTGAGGATAACTTAAACCTGACTTTGAAAATGTAATCTAGTCGTATAACCTTAAGGTCAACAGTAATTGCACTAGTGCTTTTCACATCTGTTGTAGTATTTTGTATATAGCTGATTGTTCTGACCATCCAATCAAATGTTTTATATATTTTTACTGCCTTATTTAAATGCTTTTCATATCCTCCTATGCAACTTTCTGACTGCGTGGATGCCTTGTACATTAAGCAAGTCATCGTAATCAATTCATGCATTGTACATCACTGTGCCAACACAAAGAACAAATAAATGTTTTTCATGATTGCAAGGTTTCTTTAAGTGTTATTGCTTGTGTCTAACAAACCACTGCTACGCTGGTTCAGAGAGCAGAATACCATAATCGGTAGAGCTGCGATGATTAGTTGAAAGAAAATTAATTGCCAACCATTTTGATAATTGATTAATCGTTTCAGTCATTTTTCAAGCAAAAATGTCAAACACTTGCTGGTTCCAGCTTCTTAAATGTGAGAATTTGCTGTTTTTCTTTGTCATTTCTGACAGTAAATGAAGAGTCTTTGAGCTGTGGACTGCTGGTTGGACAAAAGAAGCAATTTGAAGACGTCACTTTGGGCTCTGGGAAACTGACGAGCATTTCTCACAATTTCTTTTATAGAGTAAAAGATTCATCGTGAAAATAATCAGCAGGTTAATCGATAATGAAAATAATCGTTAGTTGCAGCCCTAATAATAAGTGATAGAAAAGAGGTTGTCGATCTGATCTTGCTACAGTGGACCTGAGATGATAATTCACAGAATTCATCAGTGTAATACATTATGTTGTTACAGTTCATAAAAATTAATACAAACACTAATGTTTCATAAAAGCAAGAGTTAAAAATATTCACACCAAGTGCCTCTTCTTCCCTTTGGCCTTCTGTTTTCCTTTGTCTGTGTTACTCGCTGGTCTAAAGATCTTCTTGGTGTCACACAGCAAGCTGTGAGCTCCTTTCTTGTGGCACACGATGTGAACCAGCTTCAGGTTTTCCCTGGTGAACAGCAGGCGGTAGAAGTAGTCCACGTTGACGTCAGCGCTCTTGTGCTTCTGTAGAGCTTCCAGCAGAGCGGGAATGACCGTCCTCTTCTTTTCGATTCTGGACATGAAGAAGAAGAAATGGTTCAAGTTTGTTCTTCAACCAGCAGGTATCTTGTTCCAGTTGAAACCGCATCTACTGTTAGCCCTACAGATTGGCCTACTAATGAAAGCTGCAGCCGCAACAAGACCCTCTATATGTGGTTAATATCAGATCACTGTCTACCAAAGCTTTACTGTTAAATGATTTGATTCTTGAAAATAGTCTGGTTTATGTGAAACGAGGCTTAAACCAAATGTTTTCTTACCATTAAATGAAGCTTCTCCACCTGACTATACCAAAGCCCGCGCTGCTCTGGCTTCTAAACAAGGTGGGGGTGTTGCCTTAATCTATAAGTCTATTTTCTTTTACTTACTGTTTCACTTTTGGTTTCACTCTGTTTGTGCATGAACATACTCACTGCAGTGGTAACACCCTTGACTTGATTATATCATGCAGGATATAGTGGTTTCTGCTCTGGCCGTCTCCTGTCACATACGTGGTATTGGATAATTCAAATACTCCTAATATGTGTCGAATGTAATGTATGAAAACAGCCTTGAGTTGGCAAAACAACATCTAAAACATACAGGAAAACTAAGAAAAATGCAGTGTGTATGATGTACAAACATATGAATGTGCATTCTATGCTGTATGGAATTCAACCTAAACTTTCAGCTGTGCAATGAAGAGAAATGAACTAAGCATTATGCTTTCATTACATTTACAGTAAGATGTCTGCTCTATGAGACACTTTATCAATATATTCAACTTAAACACGTAAACTGACATGTTGTTCTGACGTGGGTGAATGAAACAATACAATAGACCTTTTTTCACAGACAACATTTTGACATGTCACAGCAGGAAAAGCACAGCTGTAAGTAAAATGAATGATGGCTGAATTCCATTTAGCTGCTTCAGTTTCAGGGTCCTGGTATTGTGCATGCTGGCTCGCTTTACGGCTTAATGGCACACTTGAATAGAACGGAGCCATCGTTCAAGTTATTAGTAACACCTGTGCTTTTCCTACGATGACAAGTCAAACTGTCTGCTGTGAAAAAAGGACTATAGGGGTTAGTTTTGTTTTCCAACTGATTCATATCTTTGCCACAGAAAATGTGACTAAGCGGGCACGGATCGCATGTTAATAACAGGTGGAAATGTGAATAGTGTTTGTATTCACCAGTGCTGAATTGTGATGAATGTCGGTCTGGAGTGACGTAAAAGTGGCATGAACTCCGATATGACTGTTCAGACTGAGGTTGCATTGCAAAAAATCTTAAGTGTATCTGGTTTAGGACCACATATGAAAGTGGCCCAAATCAGAATTGAAAAGATCCGATTCCATGCGATTTGTGCTGATCACATTGCTACGAAAAAAACAAAACAAAACAGGTAAGAGTTACATATGAGCAAAAAGTCAGATTTGGGCCCCTTTTGCCTGCGGTCTGAATGTAGCCTAGGCTGAAGTCCTGACTGTTTTCAAACATGCCAGCATGTAGCTGAGGCTTGGGTTTGCCCTTTGTGAAGTGAAACGCTTTTTGACTCAGCCATAGTGTCCAACCTGTGGTCCAGATTCCATGTGCTGAAGATGATCCTGCTCTCTCGGCTGCCGTAGGGGTTGATGGAGTGGAGAGACTGGCACACTTCCTGGTCAAATGATCCCTGAAGAAGAAAAGAGAAAAAGCCGGTCCAGTTCTTTCAAAATGTTTTGTAAGTTGCGAGTTAAGTGTCGCCAGAATTTATAGAAATGCAGCAAATGGGGAGTAAACATTCTAGTATAACAGTTTATAATCTACATAGCTTTCAAAACCTGTGGATTGCTTTACTGCTCACACTACAAGACATTATCATGTTGACATGGGGGCGCACAAACAACACAACTGACCTCAGACGAGGTGTGCTGATTACAAAATTGGAGAGATTCATGACTAGTGCCACAGCTCTGGTAGACCTACAAACACCTTGGCATGTGGTTTTATTCCTGTAATACCTGGCAGGTGAACCATCCTTCCCGAGTACAGAGGCGATCTGGCTCTTTTTCAGTCCTGTCAAAGTAGCAGCCGTTGTACCTCGCTGCCTTCAGCATTTCCACCAGGCACTTAGATGCTTTCAGAAACTCTGCCCTGACTTTAGCCTTCTGTATGGTTTTCGTGGCATCATCCAGCTGAGAACAGAGACCAAACTGTTAAGTGTCATCATGCCAGACGCCTGAGGAGTTATTTATAGAATCAAGAGTTTTACCTCCTTCATGTAGCCTCGTATCCTGCTTTCACAGTTGAACTTCATGTAGGCAGACTTTGTCTTGAATCGATCATCAACACCTGAAATGAAACCCCACATAACAAACTCAAACTACAGATAACTTTCACATTAAGTGTTTAGTGGAACATTTGTAGGTCACAGACATATTTTTTCATAGTTGCCATGCCTGCTTTCATATTGTTTAAAATAGAAAATAGTTTTGAGGCCATATCTACAGTATAAGTCACTTCAGAACAGTTTTGTGACCTAAATGTGATAATTTGTGTATCCAGTTCATATCTCTTCAGTCATCTGTTACTTAGTCCGACTCACAGGAAGTAGGCTGTGGGTATGGGCCTGCCATTGGCCGACTATTTCAGACGGAATTTCCCTTCCGCTATCTGCGTCCGTTTACACTGCCAAGGGCAACGTCGCTGCATCCTGGGCTAAGCGGTGCCCAAGACGACTGTGATTGGTTTAAACAAATACAAACAAGCCAGAGCGTTTTTTTCATTATGGGTTTTTTTCATGATAATGGGTTCATAGGGCTGCTACTGTTGTCATTTGTTCAAAGTCTGCTGTCAAGACGGAATAATTCGGCATGTAGTGATAATGAGGAAAATATGTCATAACATCAAAAATATCTTGTTTTAATGTGAAAAAGATCTCCTTCAAACAAGGAAATGTTCTTGTTATAACGAGAAACCAAGCATATTTTTTATTTTTTGGTGAGTGTGGCAGCAATATGTTGCCGTACCAACCCATAAACCAAGTGTGGATGGCCAGAGTCTCCATTGGACTTTGTACCTTTGAACCAGTCTTCATCCTCCTTTCTGTTCTCCAGCTCCGATCTGTCCTCCAGGTTCAGCAGCAGGTCAGCCAGGATTTTACGCCTCTTAGGAGACTGCTCATCAGACAGGAGCCCTTTCGCTGCTTCAATGAGGTCATCGGCGTGCCGGTCTGTGCTCAGTAACTGACCGATGTCACACACGACTGAAGTTAGAAGCACAGGGGTTATAAAGGTTAGACAACAACACTTTCGTCCCGAGCTCTGAACTTTTACACTAGATAGTCTGGTCAGGAACACACACACAAGTTTAGAGTTGACGCATTTGTCTTGATTTTTTTATTTTTTTTTAATGGTGTCTGAAGTTGATTCTCAGACCTCCACTCCATGTCTGATCTCTGCAGAGAAGAACAAGTTCAGTGTTGTCCGGCAGAGTCGGAAAGAATTCCTCCGTCACTTTTGTCCCATCCGCATACAAACAAATGTGTGCACCAGAAAGTGGCAACTGGAAATGAGGACGACATAGAATTATACAATAATAATACAAGATGTTCAAATTCAAGCAAAATGTAGACCCAAATGAAGATATTGTCTTTCTCTTTTTTAATTATTGTGTAGGACAAACCCTCACAAATTCATGCCCACTATCTCTTGCTCATTGTCTTACACTATGGCCACTGAATATTGTGATACATCTATGGACAAAAAAAAGTTAGTGTACCACAAGAGTGCCCAGAAGTTGGGAAAGGCTTGGCCTACTGTCAGCTATATTCTCAAGAAAGATACATGTGCAGACAATCTGGAGACACAAGTTATGATGACATAATACGGTAATCTAGATATCTTCTTTGTAGTTCCTTTGACGTCCACTTGCATCACAGAGCTATCTATGACACAGTGTGTTCAGATTAAATGGATATATTTATCTTGTGTATCTTGTGTCTTGGTACAGTGAGTTTACTCAGTATGTGCTGGAGGACAGGCAGTGTCTGCCCTCCTTTGAATTAAGACAGACTGTTATGGCTACTATCCCTGAAACACACTTGGTCACATGCAACATTTAATTTGAAAGGAAAACGTGTTTTAAATGATCTATGCATTCTTATATCAGAGTAATGCACTTTTATGCACATTTCTGTCATTATCTGTAACCTGTTGCTACATCTCTGGCCTGGTTGAGTGCTGCTAAATTTCCCTCCTGTGTATAAATAAAGTTTAATCTTATCTTCTATGCAGATGACTGTGTCAGGGACATGTTAGCATATCTCTGGTGGATCCAAGTTATCTAAACATAAAGTGAAAATAATTTCACATTAAGATTCCCCTTATCTTTATCTAGGTGAAGATGACTCTGGACTGGACCAAACCGCCCCTGCATCGAACAGCAGTTAACCAAAAAGCTGAAGTTACGTGTAACAGTGTTGACTTTTCTCTCTTTACCATATCCTCGCTAAGGAGGAAGCGGAACCGGCGGAACAACTGTTAAAAACAAACTAGAAGACAACATACGGGCTCACCTGCAATAACTTGCAGCCTTTTTTGAGCAACTCCTTCACATCTTTTGCTGCAACTCCGTACTTTCTGTTTTCATTATAACTCCTAATTTTCACAGGTTTATACTTCCCGAAGAGTCCAAACATTGCACTGTTTTCGGTTTGTGCGGTTTGTACCTACCGCTTCCGTCTTCTTCTTCGTGACGCTGACAACGCGCAGCGGTGGTGTGTTGCTGCCCTCTAGTGTTTCTCTTCTTCTATTGTCTTTGCTTGACAGGAAGCTACTGTATGCTTTATTTTAGTGTGAACAGTGGTGGAGGAATAGTCAGATATTTTAAAAAGTAAAGGCAGCGATACCATTAAAAATACTCCATTACTAGTATAAGTCCTGCATTCAAAAGGTAAAAGTACCATCAACAAAATGGATACAACCACAAAGTAATCATTATGCAGGCAAGATTGTCTCCAGTCAGGGCTATTTTATTAGGCCTATATTATAATATTGATTCATTATTAGTATTATATTATTATGATGCATTCATGTGTAAGCAGCATTTTGATGTTGTAGCTGGTCAATGGGACGCTACCATTTTATATTACAGTAAAGTATCAGGAAATGGCAATACTCAAATAAAGAACAAGTACCTCAAACATTTTCTTAGGTACAATACTTGAGTAAATGCAGACTGGTAATACTATATGTTGTGACAATGCATTTTCCAACTAACCGGAGTAGTTTATTTATCTTGAGAAGTTGGAGAATTCTTTCAACCCACAAAGGAACACTTAATCCTCCAGTTTATCAGAATAATTCAAATTCAGAATCACTAAATTTGGAGATATGTGGTTTTCACTGGACAAGAAGGGTATGAAAAACTGTAATCTGAAAAGTAACTAACTAAAGCTGTCAGACAAATGTAGTGGAGTAAAACGTACAATATTTCCCTTTGAGATGTAGTGGAGTAGAAGTGTAAGTTGCATAAAATGGAAATACTCAAGTAAAGTACAAGTACCTCGAATTTGTACTTGAGTGCAGTACTTGAGTAAATTAACTTGAACCACTGCACCTCTGGATGGTCAAGTATATATATTGTTTACAAATTTCCTGTTGTACCCCTCAGAGCATAATATCTTGTTCCACAACATAAATGTTATATATAATATCTACCCACAAGTTAAAATCTTGATACAGGATTAATCTTGTGAGATTTTGGGGGCTCTTTTGCAGTCCAACAATCATTCATTGCCCTTCAATTCTGGCACCCAGAGGAACCCATCATATAATAATGCCCCTAACCTAAAGCAATAAAAAAGGTGTGTCCTATTTACCATTGCCCTCAACCTTTTTTATACTTTTTCATACTTAATCACTGCACGGAAGCATCATCCTACCTTGGCTGTATCTGACATTTTTGGGTGATTGTCTCAATAAACTCAATGTTAACTGAACATTATGCTTCTAAACTTAAACAGCCAGTCAAGGGAAATGATCTCACACTTTGTTATAAAAAGAGCCACAGGACCCTTTTTACATGGTCCACCTGTTTAAATGTTTAAGCTTAAATTATTTGAATTTTCCTGTCACCATAGACTGTCCATGTCACCACTAATATCAATGCTACTACGAATAATAATATCAATAGTATCTTATTAAATAATTGTATATTTATGTTTATTATAATTTGTATTATTGTAAGTATATGTGGTACTGAAATAACTGTGGAGTACGAGATACCCTGACAGTTTTGTTTTCTATGGTTTGTTTTGTTTGTCACGTCTATGGAAGACCGTAGACAGTAGACCTGCACGGCAACGTAAACATTACCATAGTAACTGATGCACCGCGATGGGAAATACCAAATGAAAGGTTTAGAGGTGTAAAGAGACGATTGCGAAATGTTGTTTAGATGTTCGGTTTCTGCGTAAAACGACTCATTGCATAAGCACCTTACTCGTACGTGAAATACCTACTATTTGTATTATTCTTTTTACTCGTAAATACTCCTGATGAAATCATTGATATACTCGGCTAACCCCTCTGCACTGAGTAGTAGAATCCGATGTCAATATGGCGGCCGCGGGTTTGAAAATCTAAACGGTAGAAAAGATAATCAGAGTAACAACTCGGTTGTGCGCTACATTTCTGAATTTTTTTGCAATGTCATTCTAACTTTTCTATTAACTAAAGAATATGGTCAAAACAGAAGACATATCCACCATGGAGGACGGCTGGAGGGAAGTGTTTGAGAGGAGCCGGTCGCTTCCCCCGCCCAGGCAGACAGTCCGCCTGGCTGTGGAAAGCCACTTCACCCAGTCCCACGGCTTCCAGCTCAGCCTCAGCCGGCTCACTGCAGCTCACCTCCCGCAGGTGACAGCTCACAGCTAACGCTAAATGCTTGGAAGAGATATAGGAACAGTTCTGCTCATGGCAGAAATGCGGTGGTGGTTAAACGCACCTAAATTCTGTGTAGTTTTTAATTTGTGGAATAGAGTCTACTAACTTTGGGCTGTCATTATATAGCAAAGATATGATAAAGGCCAGTATCTCGCCCCTATACTTTATTATACGTCACAGTGCGTATGAACTAAACTCCGTCCAAAAACTTTATAATTAAAGGTGACCTTGCATTTTATCAAACGGTCAATTACGTTGACCAGTACAAAATACCAGTGTAAGCATGTTATGGATCCTCTTGTAAATTCGGTTTAGAGATAATCCACTAAACACCACTGCAGTTGATCTTAACACGCATAATTGTTTCACACCCAGTGCTTGCTGCCTCCATTCATTCCAGCAGTATGGAAATAAGAAACACTTTTTAAGATAATTTCTATTTTTGTGGAATTAATTGATGTACATGTATGCAGAATTTAGGGACTGGGATTTCTAACGTGTGCGTCTTCCCTTTATACTCACAGGAGATGTCAGAGGGGGAACAAGATGTGGCCTACCAGCTCCGAGTAACCCTGTTTGATAGAAATCACCAGCAGTTCTTTGCGAAAACACGGAAGAGCCCACCCCAGAGGATGAAAAACAACAAAATCTCCTTCAATGAGGTAGCTTTATTATAACAGACATTCCACTAAAGTAAGGCCAGATAACTGCAGATGACACGCAGCCGTGAATTGCTGTGTGTTAGGTTTGTAGGCTCTATTTTAAACTCCTCTCATGTTGTTTTGATAAGCAGTGGGTTGATGAGTAAAATCAATGCCCATTCAAGCAGAAATTACATTAATTTAGCACAGCTATTATTTAATTAAAACCAACTCAAAAGCTCCACCACTCAAGGCTTTAAATTAGCAATGATGATTGGACTGTCTTCTGCTACGCTCTCGAGAATGTAGACAGCCTAAACTCAGCGAGGAACTGCCCTGATTGCCAATAAGTGATTCCAGTTGAAACAAGTCCCCAGTCCATCTTCTCACCCTGCAAGTCGGAGAAGAGCAGATTTTTACATGAAAAAAGAGTTTCATGTCTACCTTTTACATGACTTTATGGTAGACACAATTAATAGTAGATCATTTGGTAATCAGGTGGTTACAACAAACGACAAGTGTTCAGTTAGTTTAGCAAGTTAAGATATGTAATATGTTTAAAATAAATCACACAATATCTGTTGGAAATGTAAGAACTTGATCATTAAATTGTCCTTAAAGAAAAAAAAAAAACTTGGTTTCATATCCAAGTATTTCTCCATAACATTAGTCATTACTAAATAAGACACAATAACAAAGTTCAGAAATATAACATGCATAGGTATTATTTATTTAACTCACTCAGTTTTATATAAACTCACCTCCTTCATCAGGATTGTGCGAGTGTGGTTCGATTAGATTTAGTTGACCGCTGAAAATAATACAAAGATCCAACATTGCCATAAAGCATTCCTGCTTACAGATTTATAATGACCCAATCCGCCCCGATATATTAAAGAGAGAGCTATCACAGCCTACTAAGTGCAACAGTACTAATAGAAGGGTCAGATAGATGTCAGTCAAGCACAGTTTGTATACGCCCACACAGTCCTTAAGGTACGTTCACATTACACTTCCATCCTACGAATTTGCCCTGCGCTCACAGTAGTAGTGATAATGTGCTAGATATAGTGATGAAACACGCTCAAATAATAATGTCTCCATTTCCAAACACAGATTTTTATTGGCCGACCGAGCAGATGTGCTCAGCAGTTGAACAAAGGTGAACTCTGACCTGTGAATCCGGCTGGAGATTGCACCGAAACAGGAAACACACGCTTGAATTTGTCCGTTCTACAGGCTTCAATAGAAGCAAATGGGAAAACAGATCGAATATTCGTAGTACGGAAGTGTAATGTGACCATTCGATGAAGTCTAATCAGCTAAAATAAAGGAAAACACCTTTGTGACTGTAAAGGGTGTGTAAGGGTAAGTGAGTCCTTTACATGCCCTTGTTTAACTGTTCAGGTATAGTGGGATTGACAAAGTCAGTGTGCTTGGCTTTGCATTCCTGTCATTTTTTGGAATGACCAGGTAAAACCATGAACGCATCTTGTTCACACCTTTCACTTGTTGTGTGGCCACTAATAGTGAAATGCTGGCAGTCTTACATTGTGGAGGCTTTGGTGTGTTTTGCTATTTCAACTCAGCCTTCTCTGTTTTCACACTCCCACTGAACAGATGTGATTGAAAAGATTTGATTGATTTTCAAACAGCATGTACTGGGTACAAGAGTTTAGTTGATTCTAATAGCAGTATTTCCGCCTCCTTTGTGTTCACAGTTGCAACTCATTAGTTCTCTGCTCATCCTCGCAAGTGAACAACAACAAACACTTCTGCCATCTCTCATTGTCATTATAGGTTTAACTTTCGTGATCGACAGGTTCAGCAGCCCTGCTAAGAACCAGCGCCAGTTTGTTAGCAGCAGACACTCGAAACCTGTGAGAAGCCCTGTGAATTCAAAATGGACCATTTGGCTTAACTGCAGCCATCAATCACCTTAAACATCACAACTAAGTTGTGTGGAGCATTTGGCCATAGCTGCATTTTGCTGCAGACTGAATTACACTGCACACTGAGGCAGGCAGCAAGGCATTGCAGCTACATTTTACAATGTATTCATTTTACTAACAACAGTTTTACAGTGACTCTTCAGTATCACACTATCCTCAGTTTGACCGTAGGCATACTTTGTACTGCTGGTGGAATGTTGGTCAGTCTCAGTAGTCTAATCTGTGCATTTATGCTGGCGTGCTGAAGATTTCTAGCCTGACATCGCTAGACCAATTTGCAAATACGAATTAGTCTAGAACCTCTCATTTCATTTTTGATTTCCAAGGGGCTTTATCAACGGGCGCAGACCAAAATGCCTCTGGACGCAATCAGATAGACTAAAACCAATCGGAGCAACGAAACATGTGACGTAGCGCTGAGTGAATCCTGTCGGAAGTTTGGCAAACACATCTTTCTTATCAACAACAGCTTTAAGTGCAATTGTTTGTTCTTCTTTTAGAGAAAGTATACCGTCCAGTTTGTTTAATTTTGACATGATTGATTCAGAACGTTTCACATCAGCGGCAGCCATCTTGGTTGTTTACGAAAATGCCTCAATGGTGCTCCTCTGTACAGTCATCATATCAAACCTGCCCCATATTAGATAAACGGTTGTGAATGGAAATCTGTCTGATTGGGAGGTGGACCAGACGCATCTGCTAGAGCAAATAAAGCATGAGCTTGCAGATTCGTCTGGTTCCCAGGTTAGAAGATTTCTAGAACCAGGTTGAGAGGGTTTGGAGCTCAGTGTTTTCACAATTAGGGATTTGTATTACATTTGTCATTTTCCTTGTAATTTCAGTTTGCTTGTTTCAGTAGAAAAAAAAAAAGAAAGAGAGCATCTGTTCACATGCCATGGAGGAGGCTCGTGGTACTCTTCCCAGCTTTCTACTTTAGCACAATTTTTTTAACCTATTTCAGTATACTTAATCCTATTTCAGTATACTTAATCATTTGAGTGGAGTATGCTTTATTATATTAATTCTTAATATTTACTATATGAATCCCCATTACCTACTCTTGCTGTAGCATGATCAACCAGTCAGGAAACTTAAACACAATTTTTCATACTTGAACAGGTGTGTGAGCTTTACTGCCCTTTCTAATTAAGATTACTTGACAATATAAACATACAATATACAACAATATAAACATAAACTTGATAATGTTTCAATTGTCAGAAAATTGATTGATGACTATTTTGATAATTGATTCATTATTTTAAGTCACTTATCTATGAAACCTTCCAAACACTTGTTGATTACTGCATCTGAGGTAAGGATTTGCAGCTTTTTTTCAATTTCATATCTTTAAATTGACCCTCTGATTTTGGACTGTTGGTCAGATAAAATAAACAATTTGAAGACATCACATTGAGCTAACTTGGGAAAGAGTATGTTCAGAATTAATTTGACATTTTATAGCCCACACTATCAATTGATGAATTGAAAAAGTAACTGACAAATGACTTGATAAGAAACTAATTGTTAGTTGCAGCTGTAAATAAATATTTGTATCTACTGACAAAATCTCTGTGGAGTCAACTGCTTGTTGTGAGTCTGAAGCACAGCTCCTCCTGTAATGTGGTGATAACTTTAGTTTTGTTTCATCACTTTTAGCTCCATATTAGTGTTTGTGTGCAGATTGTATTGCTGAAAGCTGTTTGTTGGCTACGTTATCACGATAAGCAGGCAACTCAAACAAGTAGGACATCAATCCCTTTATGGTTTGGAGGTAAATTTGGTGCAATTACATGTACTTATTGTAATATTTATTGTAATTTAATACCCCCTTTTGGGAGAGGTAATATTTCTACTGTCGTTGAACTCCTCCGAACATGCAACACTAAAACCTTGCTGGTTTATTGACTTGGGATTGTAACTGTAGTGTGATTTTCTCTGTGAGCCAATAGCTGCGGTTACATAGACAATATTTCTTCAATCCGAGATTCCAACTTTACTGTTTATATGGACACTAAATAAAGTGATCCAATCAGAATATAACTTTTTTGACATGTGCACAGTGGTTCCACTCGCTGATCTGACGGAAATATACCAGAAGAAGAAGTTTCGGTTTCGTTCAGCTTTTCAAACACTTGTTTGAACAACTTGTTGTTTCAAGCCTCTCAACCAACTTCTTCTTCTGTTCAACAATGTTTCAATATTTTAAGGTCTCCAAAATCAGCCACAGGCTAATTTTGTTTTGCTGCCACCATGTTTCTGTCCTTCCCGGAAACTCGTTCACGTCACCTAATGTTCCCCCATGTTGGGCAAACATGCAGAAAAAATATATTTATTCCAACCAGAGAGAAACAATTGGATTAAGGGTTTACATGGTTACTAGGCGCTAATAGTTTCCAATTGAATAGATTATCAAAGGTTTACACCACCCCTCTCAACCCGACTGAAAATTCCTTCCGATCGAGCCAGTCTCTTCCGAATGAGGTGGTTACATGAGGCATTTTTATTCTGATTGGGCTATTATTCTGATTATTAGGGGAATATTAGGGTCCATGTAAAACGCAGCTATTGTGAATGAAGTTGGCCTGCAGTTTCAGTGAAATCTGGAGTTTGAGTTACGCAGAAGTCTACTGTCTCACTTTGCTGCCCTTATATTCATTTCTTTACTTTTTTTCGACCATTGTTCTCTGAGTCATTTCTCCTCTGTAATCATCATCAGACAAAGGGAACAAAGAAACAATTTTTTGATGTCAAACTGTGATGTACTCTTTGAAAGATGTGCTTTGATGATGAAATTTCCAATTACTTCTTGAAAATGCTAAAGAGAATGACGTGGCTACGGCGGACGTGAGATACGAAAGGCAAAATATACAACACTGCTATTGAAATATGCCACAAATCAGAATATCTTCATGGTATCCATTCAACTTGAAAGGATTTAGCTAGGCACCCTCCGGTCTGTCAGGCCCATGCTGCTTTGGTGGCTTGTTTCCTGTACAATGGGTAAAGTTAAAGTTGATTGCCTCAAACAAACTTTTACGTGTCACTGTGCAATCCAGAGCTTTTCTAGTCATATGTGAGGAGATGAGATCTAACTGGGCAAACCTATGGCTGTTGGTCAAGTACCCCATGGAATTTTGAGAACTCTAATGCATTTTACTAAGTCGTTGTATAAATCTTGTTGTAGAAGGTAAATTTAAGCTAATTTAAGCTAATTAGTCTAGGCCATCATGCTAATACCTGTTGTAAAGAAGAAGTATTCAAAAACCAAAAGTAAGACCAGAGTTGAACCTTCAAGAGCAGAAACATCGTCTCTCATCGTTGTCAAAAGGCCAAACTTCTCAAACGTTAAATGGTGACTTAACAAAAGCAACTGTGCAGGAACTTAACAATATTAACAAAATATAGTCTAAAATAGGCCAGCTTTTCATTGAATCCAGGAACTGGCTGATCAGTGAACTAGTAAACGAGATTACAAATCTGACCAGACATTCCATGCCAGCTTTGGATGCAGTTTTTGAGAGTGCAACAGACACATTTCGGTCGGAACCAAAAAGGCATGGAGGTTTGATACCCAGCCCTTTAAAGCCTCCCAGTGAGCCCTTTTGGTCCTCAGGAAACAGGAAACAAGGACAAGAAGTCAACTAAAGTTGCAACCAAACAACCCTCACAACCAATAAAAGGATGTGCTATTATGTCACACGTTCCTTAGATTTAGCGAATGCATGTAGGGTTCGGAAAGAGTCACACAAAGGGCTTTAAAATGACTGACAGTGGAGAGACATTAAATGTCAGTGTCAGTAAAACATTAGAAATAGACTTTTTGAGCTAGTTAATTTTTGTGAGAAACATTACTCATTTTCTTTGTGGTAATTAATTTGCAACAATTAACTGCAACCTCTCATTGTGGTGAATCATGGAATACACAACGCTGGAAGCAAACATTTTAAACCTGTGCAGGAAGAGAGGAAGAATGGAGGGACAAGCAAAGCTTTTACTGCCCTTTCTCTGTATATGTAAATTCACTTCATTTGGCAGCCATGTTTCTTTCTAAGCATTTTTGGGGATCTGTTCGAGAGAATACAACGTTCAGCAGCAAACATTTGTCCCCTCTGTTAGCTTATCCCTTCTATGGTAATCAAAATCCAAAAGTCAGGTTCAAATATAGAACAGCAGCCCTGCTAATGGCAGGTTTTTTGCATCTTCTTGCTCACTGTCAGACTCAACAATTGAGGAGGCATTCCTGCTATCATGGCTTGAAACTTGAACCGCTTGAAAGATGCAGTCTAACTACAGTACCTGCTAGAGTAGTTTATTGTGAAAGGGTTGTAAACTAGAAAATGTGCTATAATGTGTCTCCCAGCATCATGTTTACCATCTCTTCCAAGTCATTCTGTTATTTTTGAACAGATATCTGGGAAGCAGCTGGATGTCTGTGTTCCCTCTCAATCAAACATCTGAAGGTCTCTGTACATCCTGGTTGGAGGCCAGTCACACACTGTTTTATGATCACGTCGTCAGAGCGCGGCTGAGCTCCTCTGTAGCTTCCAATGTAGCAGATGCCTGATGCTTACAGTGTGAGCCGCTGTACAAGGCCTTTTGAGAAACTCTTTTTAATGGAAAGAATACCGTGAGCTGTAGCTGGCTGATAAATGCAGAATGTTGCATAAGTCTTTTTACAGAGACACCAATGAGTCACAGCTATGGCACATTCTGATTTCCAGTTTTGTCACCATCTGTTTTCTCTCCTTTCCTCTGCTTGATGTTCTTTTGATCGAACAATCTCACACAGTGTATGGCCTTACTTTGATCCACCATAATAGTCATAGCCTGTATAAAAACCCACTTGGTATCCCAATAAGCGTCCAAATCCCATTATCCATCCGGGGTAATAATATAAACCACATCATATCCTATCAGGATGATAAAGTGGGCCTGGCCCTTTCTGTGTCGTGCCGCAAGAGCTGCACCAGCTTTTTTATTTGATTTGGCCCGATGCACTCGCATTCATGCTGGTGTTTATGAGTGGCAAATTGCTGTTTGATATCCAAATAATGTCAGAGGGGGGATCCTCTCCTGAGTTACAGAAGCGCAGTGAAAATTGCAAGGCCCCCACCTCCCCCCCAGTCAGCCATGATGGATTGGTTTTAATATCGGGTGAAAAGCAAAGATGCAAAGTGATTAAGGAGAGAGAGAGCAAGAGAGAGAGAGAGCTCTTACTAAATCTATTTTCTTGCTTTGTCTCTGCATTTCTTTCTTCCCCAGCAGAGGCAAGACGTCTTGACAATTACGACGTCTGTTGCTTTTTGTGTCTGCTGCTTTACAAGCTGTTTTTGAGTTGTCAAGTCTGACTTATTAAGCTTTTGTTTTGAAAGTAGAGTGCACACTCGAGGACAGTTTGATAGGTTTGTCAATGCTTTAATGGTTTTTGAATCTTGTGAAAGCTGCTTTTATGTATGGAATACACCAAGTATAGCGCAATAAATTCACACTCAAATATCTTGGCCTTTGAGTTGTCTGTTTGCTTGGATGCACAGAGGGAAATTTAGTTTATTGTACATTTCCTGTGATTGGTTTGTGGTACTGACGAAATACAAGGCCATTTTGTCATGTTGTGGGCTTCTGTGTATGTGCTTTTTAAAAATACCTCATATAACGCAAAATCAATCTATAGCCTGTGAACTAATGTCTCTTTTTTTGTCTTTTTGGTATCTTTTATTTATCCTGGTACAAAGTCCAGTATGTCCTAAATCACCCAGACTACACTTACACTTTCCCACCAGGTGCTGGTTTTCTCACATCATGACTCAGATTGTTTGACATTTAGGGTATTTTCTACAGGGTAGCTCACCTTGCTATACTCTGTCTAAGGTAGTGAAAGCTGTGGGCAGTAGAGGGCAATGTTGTGCTACAGACAGCGCAGTCAGAGGAGTTGAGAGACTAGAGGAGGCAGAGAGAAATGTGCATCTTTTCTCCATTGTCTCTCACTGTGATCACTCCATTTTAAACTCCCTGCCTTCACAGGGAGCTGGTGGTGTCTTCTCATATGTGCAACATTATCAGGCCGACAGCTGGGCTTTGGAGAAAAGGCCAAGTTTTGTTCCTGTCCGTGCAACCTCTGTTTTTTCCAGGTCTCCAAATGCTGTTTGGCATGACGTAGGTAGCACTGCACAGAATAAACTGCGAGTAACACACACACACACACACACACACACACACACACACACACACACACACACACACACACAGATGCATATTTTACTTCTTTGTCCCTTCTCCTAACCTTGACCACATGTCTAAACCTAACCCTTATGGCAACCTTCTAACCCCAACCCTACCCTAAACGTAAGGGCTCCCACAGCAGAGTGGACTATCATGTCCTGGGTCCCCACAATGTGATGAAAACAATACCACCATACGCACCAACACGCGCACACACAGCCATATTATTGACTTCAAAGCACTGAAAAGCAGAAGAAGACAGTGCTTCACCGATGGGAAAACATTTAAACATCAGTCGTGCAATTCCTCCGCTTTTGTTTCTTGAATAGTTGTTCTCTTAAGAGCAAACTGGTTTCAAAGTGAAGAATCCCATATGGTTCAAACTTGAGCTCTGAGTAATGAATAAGTGGCAGTAGTCACATTCATCCTGCAAAGCATAAGTTTCTCCTTAAAAAAAGTACAATAGGTTGCCAAATTTAAGCTGTCAGTGCTGTAACGAGGCTACAGTTAAAGCTTCCACCCCTCCCAGTTTTGCCTTGCTCTCTAAAAGGAGACGCATACTCCAGAAAGGCTGGCTCAGCTGAAGGAAAACTTCTCGTTTGACTCAGGTACATTTGTTGTTGTGTGCTATATGCACAGTATTTTGCAGTCTATCACGTATGATTGCACACATGATTCACATTTATTCAAGCATGTCCATTCAGCTGTCACGTAAGAAGCTCTGCCCTTTTCTCCAGTGTTTAGAGAAAAGGTGAATTATCTAACTCTCATGTCAACTCTTTATTTCAGTTGACGAGAAAAGAATAAACAATCGGAGAATAAATTAGGTTCCTCCCTGTTAATGTTTTGGGCTGAATACAAGCAAACAGTGTGATGGAAGGGGCCCACCGATTCAGCCTGTAACACTGAGTTTAGCTGGATTGTGAATGCTGCTGCTTCTGTGATTGTCCTCTAGATTATGGACAGCACAGCCTGATGTTTCTGCTGTTAATCACGTCAGCGTTTATACATTTTTATTCAGATAGTGAGTAGTCAATCTTTTTCAATGCAGTTTCTGTCTTAGCATTTGCATCTTACGTCGTTCTGTGTCAATATAACCCCCCCCCCCCGTTTTCTCGATGGAAAAGATGTTTTCACTCTTCTCCCAACTGGCAAGCAAGACTCCTACTACGTCATATGGTTCGTTGATCTGATTGGTTGAAGTTAGCCCGTGATAGACGGTGATAGACAGATGGTTCATCCACTCACCTGCCAAGTGCCTGCTCTTTTCCAAAGAGTTTCCAAGGACGACTTCTCAGATGGTTCTGCGTAACAAACCATCTGGCGCGTCAGGTTAATTGATACTGCTCATCGTTTTTTATCTTTATAAGTACTCTTATTGATACTCGTTCACAATTCTATAAATAAAAAGGGACATTATCTGAAAGCAATTGACAATTATTCTTTGTGAATGTAAACACAACCACAACATAACGCTTTCGAACATATCATTAGCTGATAGCTACATGTAGGGAAAAAGTGAAATTCTGAAAGGGCCTACCGTTAAATGAATGAATGAATGGTGTTGAAGTACCGACAGAAGCACAGACTGCCCTGGAGCAACATTTTCGCTCTGACAAATCAGGAACTGGTACCAATTTAAGATCAGTCCTCTGTACCCATCCCTACTGCCACCAGGAGTAATTAACAGTTTAACAATGGAAAAAGTAACTAATCCCATTAAACGATGAATAGCTACAGTTCACCAAAGTTATTACAGTTAATTTTATAGCAATCCATCCAATAGTTGTTGAGATATTTCACTAAAAACCACAAATGTCAACCTCATGGTGGTACTAGAGAAAAAGATCATCAAAATCATTAAGATTTATCGTCTGGGGACCATGGATGTCTTTACAAAATGTCATGGTAAACCATTTATTGGTTGCTTAGATATTTCAGTCTGGACCAAAGTGGTGGTCCGACTGACCAACATTGCTATTAGCCTAAACAAAAGTGCTCAAGGCCATTATCACAACCATTTAGAAAACAACATGACACACTAGTTGTTTTTCTTTTAAACAGGTTGTCAATTTGGCAGAGCATTATTAATTTACTAAATGAACCTTTTATTAGGATAACTAAACGAATGTGTACCTATGTGGGTGGTGTTTGCTCTAATGGTGCAATTATCACCTTTTATTTTGTATGCGTGGGTTACACTTTGTAGCCAGTGGGTTCTTCAACCTGTTGCTATAGATTTACATAACTGCCTTAAATGTGTAGGTTTGATAAAAAGACTGATTAGGCCCTGTTCTTTGCATGTGGAAGGCTGAAGAGACTGTCAAGTTGGTGACATGGCATATGCACAACACCACAGAGATACATTATTGACAGCAGTCTGCGCTGCCTCGCTGTGTATGTGCTGTACATTTTCAAGCACCTGGTTTGAAAATGTTGGCTGTTTGAAAGTGCATCGCTGTAATTGTGGCATCTGTCTATAAACCATCAAATTTAAAGCAGAATGTTTTTTAAACTCTTTCATGAGCTGTGTGTTAAACAGCAGGTGGTGTTGCTATGAATCCAGATGCACATCTCTTCTCTACGACACAGCTGTATTTTCTCTGTATTTCTTCTGTGCTATTATTGTGTTTTTCATACTTGTATGACTGGCTGTGTAGTAGTCAGTTTTTGGAAGTCTTCACTCCACTCAACATTCAGCTTCTTGAACCTTTTCTTGAGGACAGGCACGTGTGGCTTGCTTGTGAAGCTGTCTGTGCTGTTTATACTATTTCTCATTCATTCCATATTTTTCATGAACACGAGCACATGTTTACTGGAAGTTGTAAACATTACCACCACTTTGGCAAATTAATTGGTAGATTTAGACCTTTCGTATGAAGAACAGGAAATGGGAAACCAGATTTGTTATCAGTGTTAGCTGTAAAGGATAAGGCTGGAAATATTCTATTAGTTCTATTAATACTATTAATAACTCTATATTTATTTTTCTTACTATTGACAATTAATTTTCTATTGGCTGCATATCTAAAGCCTGATATAGCTAATTACTCTGTGCCATTGAGCTCCATTGTTGTCCAAAAACTATTAAAAACACATCAATGAGCCACACAGTTGCACTGGGTGACATGTTCCTTCATTACCATGAACACACACAGTGTAGTTTATTTTCAGTCACTCCCACGTACACCGTCCTGCTGCTGTAAATACTCACTAGTGCAAATCTGTATTAATCCGCAGCTGAAAATAGTCCCCCAAAAACTGACTATTTCTGTTTGAGTAATGTTTGCCAACAAATACAGTGCCCAGCTATTTTAGGAAATGATGCAGCCTTTAAAAAAAAAAGAAAAAACAAACAAAATGAATGTGTGACTTCCAAAAAAAACAAGATTTACTTCTACAGAAGGAACAAATGGGCTCGGGTTGAGTGCTACGGGGGGATAGTGAAGTCAAAGTATCCAGCAACAAACTAACATATTGTTGGTTTTGGTCTTTTGAGATTTGTTGACAATAAGAAAAAAATATAATAACACCAGCCTTATCCTTTAACTGTGCTCCTGTATGAATGCTCACCAGCCCAAAATGTCCCAAAGGAGTCTTGCATCCCCTCCTTTGAACTGCTAAGTGCTCAGATAAATGGCCAGCAGTAAAACAGGGACCTATATTGAGTCTTGTTATGTTTTGTCTTCCATTCTCTATTTTCTTTTACAAGGCATAGCACTTCCTAAAGTAAATGTAGCGAGCCTATGAAGCCCGCCTGTGTGAAAAGCCATATGATTGATGGACAAAAGAGCTGCTATGGCAGCATAGACAGGGCTTCAGCTTACCTCGGTGCTTAATTCCTTCTCCCAACTGGCCTGCCACACTAAGAGATATACACTTCAATTATACATGGGGTGGTGGGGGCGCAGACTCCACTGCTTGCCTGAGAACTGATCAATATTTCAGCTCCAAGGGGACCAAACATCTACCGGAGCAGCTGCTGCTTAACAGCTTTACATGGTGGAGTGGCACACCCCATAATACACAGCTCTATACTGTAGGTGTGTGTGTGTGATCAAGGGAATTCAAGGGCCACAAGAGCTACTGCCGAGGTGACAGTAGGGAGAGATGAGAGCCTCGAGGAGGTGTTAGGTGTGTGTGTGACTTTTTTTTACTGTGTGTATTGACTTGATTCTTACTTGACTCTTCTTTCTCCATCCCTATCTCATTTCTCTTTCCGTCACGCCCTCTTTTCCCTCCACACATGCAAACACAGGCACACACAAACAGCTCGTCCCTATAATTCTCTCAGCTCTCCCAGGGGTCTGCGCTGCCTGTGTGTGGGGTAGAGAGGGAAAGAGAGACGTTGAGACAGAAAGAAAGAGATTCTGTCTGTCTTGTACTTTGTTGTTCCAGGCTTTGACATGTCAATTCCAATTTTACCTTTTTGAATCTGAAGTCTGGCAGTGTTCCTCCAAGCCTTTCATCATTGTATATTTCCTGCATTCCTCCCTTATTGTGATGCATCTCCAGCATTTACAGTCAGCGCCCACAGTTTGTCTGTGAGGCATTTCAGACAGGATTTACAAAATGTCAGGAGACCAAAACCTGGGTGACAAACTAAGACTTTACCCGGCGAGTGCTGAGATCTGTCGTTGGCAAAACTGGGGATGTTGTAGAATGCAGAATCTTTGGATTTTCTTGGAGTCAGGGACAAGGCAGCGAACACCAGAGGCACTGAAGCTAAAAACAAGGAACGGGGACTCGGGGAAAAGGTTATGGGAGTTGTGCTGATTAGGGGGTTTTCATTGTGTGCAGGCATGTATTATGGAAACTGAAGTCAGTATTGATGTTGACAATAGGTTTGGACTGTCATTGAAGCAAGTTAGCTATAAGGAAAATGTCAGAGTTATTGCACTACTCTTCTTTCACCTTGTTAATTTCTCATCTGCCTTAGCTAGCCTTGGCTATGATCCAGGGCATATAACCTGTCAGGACGCATGTAACTTATTCCCTCTGCTTTCAGGACTGTTGTCAGTTTTCAACTTCATCTGTTATACCCGAGTCAGTTTGGAGCCATTATCCATCTTTGTCAGTGTCTGTCTTCCCCATATTGTATGTAGAGAGAAAGAGTTTGCTTGTTTTCTTTCAGGTAATAACACAGTGTTTTCAGACAAGTGGCATTTGAATTCAAATACACAATGGATTTGGGAACCTTTGCCGCACTTGCTGTGGGGCATGAGGATGATCAGTTTGGTCCAAAGTCGTCCTTATAAACTAATTCCCAGATTAGCATGAAACTTATTATGGATATTCATAGTCCTTAGTTTACAGGATGTTACCTGAAGATGCTGGCTACCCCCTGACTATCATCAGGTCAAAATATTCCCTTGACCAACTCTTTTGTCAAAATTGAATGACAGGATTTGCTTGAAATCTTGTACCACCATCAGGCCAAAATTTCCACTTTTATCTTTACTAAATCTAAAAGGCAGATCGCCATGAAATTAACTGAACATTTGTGCCCCTCAGACGATGAACCATTTCCATTTTGGACACTCAGTGAGCCTTCTTCTTGTGCCACCCACAAGCCAAAATGTCAGTTTTGCACCCAATATTTCTTTCCCACTAATCAAGCAACTTAACTGGTAGCAAAGCTCTTAGAGTTAATTTAATTAATGTAACTCAACACTTGGTTTTGCTGCTTCTCAATTTAAGCGTCCCACTGGTGAACAACAACATTTTCCTGCTTGACCTTGACTTTTTTTAAATTTTGCTGCTTGGCATGATATTGAGAGGAGCCAAATCATAAGCTACATAAGCTAAGAGTGGCTCATGATTTAGAGTGAATTTTGGGGGAGCAAATGTAAGCAAAACACTCAAAAGGTAAATTAAATGCACAGGAGTGTGTGACATTGATGTGGCATTGATGTGTAATTGATGCTGCTGCAGTGTAGCAAGATGGTCAGCCATGATACTAGTCATAGATATAGTGCTGCGAGATAGTGGACATAGAGCCAGTGTAGCAAGATAGTCTTCAGACTAGACTTCAGCTAACTGCAACTAACGATTATTTTCATTATTGATTAATCTGCCGATTATTTTCACGATTAATCAATTAATCATTTAGTCTATAAAATGTCAAAAATATTGTGAAAAATGCTCGTCAGAATTTCCCAGAGCCCAAAGTGACGTCTTCAGATTGCTTCTTTTGTCCAACCAACAGTCTAAAACCCAAAGACTCTTCATTTACTGTCATAAATGACAAAGAAAAGCAGCAGATCCTCACATTTAAGAAGCTGGAACCAGCAAATGTTTGACATTTTTGCGTAAAAAATGACTGAAACGATTAATCGATTATCAAAATAGTTGGCAATTAATTTTCTTTCGACCGACTAATTGATTAATCGACTAATCGTTACAGCTCTACTTCATTCAGTTAGAATCTGTGGTGATTAGAGATATGGAATTTTGTGCTCTAAGCTAAACATTTGCATCTGGAAACCAGTCTTTGGAGTATTTTTTGCATTACAAATGGCAGAGATGAAAAGAAAAGAAAAGACCATGAGATGTAGTCGAAGGCTGTTTGTTTTTAATCTCTACCTTTTAATTGTGGCCGATAACCACTAGGTCTGGTTATCTGAAATTTTGATTTAAATCAGGAACTATCAGATCAAATAATAAGTATCCAAGATTATGAATGTGACATTTGATGCCAGACAGTTTTCAGTTCTTGGTGCTATGAACAGATTTCGGTCGGTACCAGAAAAGTATTGAGGTTCAGTTGTATACATGCAGGCCAGGCATCCTAATCTTCAATGAAAATAAAGGATTGGCCACTTCTAAATAGCTTCACTAGCTGTTTAAAATTCTCTGTAGTCTAAAATAGCCTCAGATGGAGATCACTGCTCGATGAAAGTCATTGCTGGATAGAAATCGCATCACTGTCACCCTCATTCCTTGGAGGGATTTCACATAATTGGGCTGTTTCTCCAGTAATTGCTGCAGTCCTCTCATCTTTGGCTGAAAAATCAGCTTTTCCCTGTCCTCCACCTGTTCTTTTCTTTTTTCCTCTCTCTGTTTTGTCCTTATGACATAAACTTTTATATCAAACCACTTTTTTTTTCTTTACTTCAGCCACATTGCACACCTCAGGGGACATAGCATTCACTGCCTCCATTAATGCAGTCCAAGCCTCTTTTGTTTCTCTTGCACCAGTCACTCAGGTGATAGAAAAGAACACCTTTTCTGCCTTCAACTTCTCAGTCAGCTCCATTACACTGCTTGTTCTTTTTTCACCTGTCGTGCTTCAGGTTTTTTCACTAGCTGCCTCCTCCACTTCTACATTTCTGAACCCGCAAAATGATGCCTCCATTCTTAATCCCACCTACAAAGTTGGGATGAGCACAGCAGCCGACCTATCAGAATGGCTGAAAAAATTGGAGATGGTGGCAGTGATTCAGAGGTCTGAATTTGGCCAGGTCCAAATAATATTCAGACTAATTGGGACTTATTTTTGGAATGCATTTCTATGACTTTACATTTATTCTTGGGACATGTATTACATGTAAATATTCTGTTCGTTAACTGGCATCATGCTGCAGCCAGTGGTGCCGTTTTCTCTCTGTTTGGGATTAATTATCCTCCGATCTAATTCTGACCGGTTCTGACCGTCTGTTTTCTTTTTGGATTGGTCCTGTTTTGGGTAGTTTTCCACGGGTCAGTTTCATATCAGGTCCAAAATTCTGGAGCCTGGAGCCTCCATCCCTGTCATTTTCTCTGCCTCTCTATCATCTACACCGCCATTTCTCATCTCTCCTATATGCTGGTGACAGTCATAGAATTTCACACCGAGAGGATTTGTGATGCTGATACCCGCTGGTTCTGTGCCTGTCAAATGACTTACTGTATCTCTCTCCCTTTCTCTCTCTCTCTCTCCCCTCCACCTCAAGGCGTTGGCTATGCTGCCAAAACTAGTATCAAAGCGTTACAGCCAAGAATCTTCCTGAGTGCATGTGCTTCCGTAGCTTCTTAGGACTCCATGAGCTGAGCTTTGACTTTGAGCTTTCACCCTTTGCCAGGGTGAAGGCACATGGTATACAAGAAAATGTAGTAGTTCTACAGAAAGAGCTCACACATGTACACTTATATAATGCATTAAAGCTGGATTTTGTATTCATGTGCTTTTTTTTTTAATGCTTTATGATGGCAGCCCTTATTCATCTTAGACACACGTGCCCCCTCAGTCACATGCATACAGGTACATGCATAACATGTGAATAGTTAATACAGGCATGCAGACATGTGGAGCTGGCCTATTATCTAAGTCCCAGATAGCTGACACTAGTGCTCCCAGGCTCCCAGCCAGCATGTTGGCTAAATGGAAATGCCCTGTTTGCTTTTCTTTTGGGAAGCCTCCAGGGGTCAAACAACAGGACCCTGTCAATTACACTCAAGTTGCTCTGGACCTCTCTATGCAAAACCAATGCCCATTTGCAGCCTCTTTATTTTGTGCAATGCCTGTGATTCCCCCTTCTGTGCTTGCCCAGTTGCCCACAAGTCGAGCATTTGAATGACCACCTTGAGAGGGCAGAAAGAATGAGCCTCAGCTTTTACACTCTGATAGCACTATTCGAGGTTCATAATTGCTTGTTTAGCACCAACAGCCTGTAATAGGACTCTATGAAGCTATTACACAAGTTTTTGTTGATATTTTCCAAAAGCAAGTTACTGATTAATGCCGTATTACAGTTTTTGTTATCGCCTTTTAGTTGATAAGTCAACTTTATGGATTAAGGTAGAACAAAACAGTCAAACCAAAAGATAGACATATATTTTAACTTCTCTGTGTATTCATTTTATTGAATAAATTGGACAGTACAATCAAATTATTACAATATTTGTCTTCACACATCCAGATCTCCATTGACAACCAGCCCAACACTATCACCCAGCCCCAATACAGCTATCTTAAACTGGCATTTGTCCAAAAATGTCCCCCTTAAGGGCAGTATGATACAGGTTCATTCCACCATTTCTCGTGATCTCATGAATCCAGCTGCCTTGAAGGTAACATGATTTGGGAAGCAGGACTGCTTACCACGTTCTCACGTGACGTGAGAGCGACAGTTGGTGGCAATAATGCACCTCTAAGCTGGTTTGCCAACGGCCGCAGAAGAAGAGAGTGACAAGAAAACATGGAAGAGGAGGAGGAGAGTGAAATTGTAAATATAGAGCATGAAGTACGGTATGTTATTTTAAACCATTTCTAAATTGTATTTACGGAACAATTACTGTATCGTGATATATACTGTTACCATGATATAAAATAACATATACCGTGATATAGGATTTTGGTCATATCACCCACCCCTAGTTTACTATGAGACAGATCTAAAATGATTCAGGGCAGTGAATCAGTACCACCCAGAAGAGAAACCCTTGGATCCAGTGTAATGACTCTGTATAGTAACTTGCTTAGCTGTAGATGTACTAATGCCCAGGAATTGTCCAACTGGTTTAGACAGTAGGCAGTTAACTTAACCCAATCTACATGTTTGCATGCAGTTTGTCACAAAATGTGGCATAGGTTAGATACACATGCACACACAAATGATATCTCCTCTCTTTATCTCTCTCGCTTTCTTTTCTATAGCTTTACATCTCACAACATTGCTCCCTCACGGTTTAATTTGCCTCTTTCCTGTCATAGTTTAGTTTTCTATCACCCACAAGAAAGGGGTCTCAGCAAAACCCCCAGAAGCTGCAGACAGGCTGGTTGTTGGTAGTGACAGTGACTTCAAGCTATATGCCTCTGTGCTGATGATGTTTTAATGTCACCCCATTGCGGTTCGCCCCTTTTTACTCAAGTTGTGGGGGGGGTGGATATTTACCCCTGCGAGAATCGATTACTGCTTTGTTGACAGTCGCTGCGGAGTATAACCTCTCATTAGGTCCGACATATGCTGCGCCTGGCATTGCTGCCGATGCAAGCTGTTTTCTCAATGACATCTCCCGGTGCTCCTGTGGCGTTGGGAAGGAGCAAGATCTCATAACATTGCCTTAACGTGAAGTTCTGGGGAAAAAGTGTAGTGCATTATGTTGGTCTTGAAATAGTACAAATGTTGTGCTTTGCTCAGGCAAACTGAAGTAACTGTCAGTGTTGAATATTTGAATGTGAGAACAAATATGTTTCCATAGCTAGGGGTGTAACAGTATGCAAAATTCACATTTCCCTTTATGTAAAAATTCCTTAATTCACTCAAACATTCACATATCAAAAAGTTGTCTACTGTAAAACGAAACTAAACTCAATTGATGTCTGTTGGCACATGCCCTGATTTCATTTCCTGTTAGTACAAAACATTACAGTACATTAATTTCTTACCTCCCAGATCAATACACAATGAAGATCAGTAAACGTAGCATACAGTGTAATACTGTGTTTCGACAGGACAGAAACAGCACTGGAAATTGTGTTACTTATCTTAATCACGAGTTACAAGTTACTTGTGGCTCCACCTTCATTTCTACCTCGTCTTTTAAATTATTTAAATTTTCATTCAAATTAAACATGACTAAAATGGAATCTAACAAAATCTGAAGAAAGACGTGACATAAGAGGTGCTGCTGTAGAATATCTCCCCACAACTCCTGCGTATGATGGTGTTGGCAAGATTGATTCAACCATTTTATACATTCAGAAAGAACGCATTGAGGAACAAAAGGCCTCTTACAAATATGCCAAGTTCTCATAATAAAAACAAAACAACTCAAGAAAAAGACAAGCAATTACAATAGATCTCTAAAAATGTACAGATTATTTTGGGTCTGGAGGACATAATTACTCTATTTTCTCTGGAAAAAGGCAAAGCATGTCTGTTGGAATTATAGCTATAGACTAAATCAGTTGATAGTATAATAAAGTGACTGCACATACAATTTACCAAATCAAAAAAGGGGATTTAAGGGTTAAGACACCAGCCGGAGACCTTTGTTACATCCCCTATCTCTCTCTACCAAAGAATGCCCCACAAAATAATAATACAAAAAGTGGATTTGGTGTTAAGTTACTAGCCCCAGACTGGAAGGCTTTTACTGTGTGACAGCTGCAGGTAGTGTTGAACAAGAGATCAACATAGCAAGGGAAGAATTGTCTTCATCGCAGTGAATGACAAATCACGGCATACGAGATCACGAGAACAGTGAGGTTTCTTTGTATCAGATGAATAGTAAGAACAGAAACATTGCAGTAAACACAACCACTGGAAGCTGAAGATAATAACGCCCTCAGTCTTTCTGCCACTTGCGTTTGTTGACTATCCATAATCATGGCGACCAACTCAGTCAATGGTCGAACACGAAGCACCATCATGCTTGCTCATAAGCAGGATCTAAACAAGGCAAGCTAAGAAATCTCCAGCTGTAAATTTGTATTGGAGAAACATATGAAAAAGGCGCTGTGAGGCAAAACAAGGTGCAGCTAAAGCATGCTTTACCATGGCAGAAAAACTGTACAAATCAGCTCATGTATCAGAGATAGATTTAGGTGAAAATATTTATTCAAAACACTTGACACTATTTTATCCTTAGTTCAGCTTGTCTGTCTCAAAATATTCACAACCAGTCATGGCTGTTTTCTTGGGCATTGACTACATCCTTTGAAAATCTGAATTATTACAAATTGAGTGAGGGAGATATTTGGTCAGTGGGGACAGAGTATTTATTTATTTATTTCTGAGATTGGAACAGAATCAATTTGGAGGTGTATCAAAGCAGTGAGGCAGATGAAAAAGGAATTCTACCTTTGAATTGGAAATCCGTCATGAACAGTGTCCACGTTTGGATTGCTCTGAGACTGGGGACTACGTCTTTGACCACAATGCAAATTTCACATTATCAGAGGGGGAGGAAACTTGGGTGAACATGATAGAAAATATGGATCCCCCCCTCAATCTCTTGTTTATACAGCTTGGGATAGGTTCAAGAGAAGTTCATTCAAAGATGAGGCTTTGATTTGGGAGTTAAGGTTGGAGGGAAATAAATAAATAAACTGAGTGAAAGGAAAGTTTTCAGTCCATGAATACTGAATGACATGCATCTTGGGATGGGGGATATTTTTACTTTCTCAGCTCAGCCTGTTTGCTGCTGCTAGAATATCTGTCTGAATTCCAGCTCACTAAACACACAGAATAAATGCTGAGTACCTGCTGAGAAAATGTGCATTATCATTGTTGAGAAATGAGATGTCAGATTAGAACTGAGACTCCTCTCTCAAAGTTTCCATTGAAAGCTCAGCGATGAAAATTTCCACACAAATTCTGAGCCTCTATGTTCAGTTACTAGTCATTGTTACTCATCCCCTTGCACAAAAATGTGTTACTGTTGAATCACCGCCACTTTCATCTCAGCGGACACACCAGTTTGTTAGCTGTTTTGTGAATCTCAACATCCTTGTCGACAAGGCAATGTCCAATGAATCAATGAGAACAAGTAAATCAAACCATGGGTAGACGAGTATCTTTGCCTTCCACCTTTTGTATTTAGCAGTGTTTGTATTTGGAAAACTAGTAATTTAAACGCACTGTGCACAGAGATAAAAGACTGATGTGGCCGAAATAGAATTGCCTCCGAGGTTTTTCTCTGTGGTGGTTGATAGCTGGGTCTAAAGATGAACAGGCTCTGCCACAGTGGCTGAGAGATATTGGCTCTGTATTTCAAGGTAGCTCATGTCTACTTATGCCATTTTTTTCAGTTGACACTGTCATGTTCTTCTTTACGGTTTTGAAAAATAACAGGCTTTATTGTGCTTGGGGACCAATGGATCACAGAGAATTTGTGGGTCTCTTTATCAGGCCTTTGTGCATGTAAATCAGTATGGCTCTGCTGTAGGTAGGCTATTATTTCAAATTTGAATGGCAGATCAGAGTCTGTAAACAATTGCACCTAACTGGCACAGACTACAAACAGGCTCCCAAAAGGTTTGACTGTCTTCCTCTGAACTAAAAATAGCTAGGCGACACCCCCCGCATAATCCTAAAGAGTCTTCTTACCAGGGGGACATACCCACCTCTTGAATGTGAGATTTTTGGTGTCACATCGTCACCAATTACGTGTTATTGTCAACCCTGGATGTTTGGCTCATTCCTTTTATAGACCTGCAAAATGGAGATTGACAAGCATGTTGGTGTCAAACATTTGTTGGAGAATCAAAAGCAGCACAACAACTGGACAAAAGAAAGGGTTTTGTTCATCTTTCTAAGTTAGGAATAATACCCAACAAGGTGTGCGTTTCATGATTGTAATGGAGGCAAAACATCTTTTTGCGGCTGCAAGGAGCAGTTCATCTTTTTCACGACAATCGAAAAAATATGCCTATTTAAGAGTTGTTATTTCTGTAAGTTGACTTACAACAACCTGTAAAACTGCATCAATCTCATCCACACTTGTCACCACTTTTCTGTCACTATTTTATATGGATAGCTTGGTAGGAAGATAACGTGTCCATTCTTAGTCCTGCCGACAAAGCTCTGATTGGTTGATTGTTTTGCTATTTCTCCACAAATGGAAGGTTAAACACTTAAACACTTCAGACTTCTATGTGTAGCTCTTGGAATATGATGTAGCGATCAAGAGCCAAATTCATTTGTATACCATGAAATTGTTTTGTGGTACTGTGGTAGCATTTTCCCCATTTTTCTTCTTTCTTCTTTTCAAGTTATTCTAATAGTGTATGTTTTTTTTTTCCAGAAAAATCTGACAAACCTGGTAAAAATTAATGCATTCTATTTGTTACTTTCAGCCATTCATTCTCAGTGTCCCTGGATCTCCCAGTGGCAAGGTCCCAATGCTATGTGCATGATGTTTTTATTTTGACTGTCCTTGGACTGCATTAACTTACATGACAGCCACAGTTGATGCTGAAAGCCAAGCTAGGTACCATGGGACTGTGCACCATCTGTACTTGTTTATATGTCATTTCCTTAAAGTGATTCTTAACATGCTGTTTATTAGCTATTATTATTGTAAATGTCATATAACTAATTTTGATCTTAGTTCTTTCTGTCATATGTTTATTCTCTCTTGCACTGAAAGAGCACACATACAGTGCAGAAAATAGGTCTGCCAATGTGGGAAATGTACTGTATATATTACCCAAAGTTGTTAACTTATTATTTCTTATGCTTATGTTTCTCTTCGTATGATGTTAAGCTGCTATATACCTGGGTCCTGGTGTCATTAGAAGACATGACACTCTGCTCACTTATGCAGGTTGTGTCTGCAGTTCATTAAGTCCATTAAAAAGTGCATGACATAGCCATCTCACAGTGATACCCCCGGGAATATTGCTGTACAAGAAGCCTCTTTTCCGTCCTGTATCTACTAGTTTGTCATTCATAACATGCAGTTGATTTGCAGTCTAATAATGCTAATAATGTTTATAGTTATCAGTTATTTCTTCGTGAGTTCAAAAAAAACATTATGTTCGTTATGACAATAGAAGCATTAAAGTGCTGCATGACTTGCTGCCAGTCACCGTAATTGAGTGATGAGCTGATGATGCAGCGTGACAAAACTGTCCAGTCAATGAATTCCTGTCTGCATGACTTTGTTCGTTTGTATAAAGCCAGTGTGTATACGAACAGGGCGAGAACTGAAATGCAACAACGTATAATTTCTTCCCCTGGTCCAGACCAAATGAACCAAACTACAGGTGTGTAAGCACCCTTAGTCTTGAGTCCTAACTGAGGGATGGTCACTTGGAACTAACCGGTCATTACTATACCTTGGTTATATCTAGTTTGGCTTTTTGGGTGATCACTATCTAATTTACTTACCAAACCAAATGTCATCTTATCGAACCAGTGGGGTGATGATGAAGTTTGCCATAATTTGATGTGTAATTAAATTTTCTTTGGTGTCATTTAAAATGAACACTATGATTAGATCACAGACATTGGAATTAGATCAAATGCAAGCTGCATTCTGAATAAATCAGAAAGTGTAGGACTGATAATGTCTTTCTTCACTCCATGTGTTATTTGGTTCTGTAGGTCCTGTACTTCCATACGTCTCTGCGGTTGCCCAGCATGGTGGTGGTTCTGGAGCTGGTGTCCTTGTCACCCAGGCCAGACGGCTCCCAGCATGCCCTGGGGCGAGGCTTCACTGTCCTGGAGCTTTTTACCAACAGGCCAGAAACTCAGGCTGCTGATGGGGACAGAAGGTGATTAGCCTATGCTTAATTACACCAGCCAGGCATTAATGAGGTTTGTCATGAGGAGATGGTTGAAGGACAGGTATGGTTGTGGCGAAGGGGCTGCTGCTTGAATATCATCTAGGGACTACCAGCTAGCTTGGTCTAGTATACTTACAACTGTTACGGCTTTGCAATAATATGTAGCACAGCTGTAGTAATTTTACTTTTTTCTTTTTTTTATCTCCTAGGCTGAATCTACACCATGGGTCACCAAGAAGCCTCCTCCATCCCCTGCTGAAGGACACTGCTGACTGTAAGAACCTTTTTTTTATACCATGTTTTGCAAGTATTTATTAGGTCTATTCAGCTTAAGTATTTGTCCCTGGAGTAGTGCAGCAGGAAAGCTGAGAGAGCCACAGTATATGTGAGGCTTAGCAGTATTCATTTTCAGGCCAGTAAGGCCACTTATGTTTTCTGAGGAGAGAACCTTGACAATCACACCATCTGTAGCTACAATGTTAACACTGTCGACAATAAAGGGTGCAGTGACACCCCTCAGTTCTGTTCTTTGCCATGTTATAGCAAACTGAGCTGTTCTATGTAATGTAATGTAATATCATACCAGTGATTCACTAACACTTCATACAGTCTGAAGGGATTATGTCATCAGGTGTAACCTTTGGAGACTGTAATCCATAAAGGAGGACCTCTGCTGTGTCGGTTTGGCTTGACAGAAAATGAATCTGTATAGATGTAACAAAGTATGGTGATGGTTTAGAGATACCCCCTCCAGTGTGAAGTAGGCGCAGAAAACAATAAAATGGCCAGTATAATGGGCAATATGAAGAAGAAGAAAGATGAGGAGAACATTATTAGTGAGAAGATAGGAAATCATATCATGTGGTAGTATAGCCAGACAGCCAAGGTCAACTTATTATTGACCATCAAGTCCTCCATTATTTTCTTATAAGGCCAGTTTGGGTTATGTTTGTAGTTTAATTTTTACCCTTTTTCTGTAAGAGGCTGTGTGCAAGTTGTGTCCAAAGCTCTCAGAGTGATTTTAAAGATCCTTTGCACTCTCCATGATACCTAACAGCTACATATACAGTAGGTAATGAAGATAGACCAACATCAGCTTAGCATTTGACAACAAATCTTCTTGAATTATTGAGTTTACTACATAGCTCAGGGTTGGTCTAGATATGTCCTCGCTTGGCCTAAAACCCAAAGCTATGAATTACAAAACACTGTAGTGCCTCACAGTATGAATAACACTGTGCCCAGTGAGAGCCAGAGTTTCTGTCTTGGCTATCATGTCACATGAATATTAGAAAACCTTCTCTCAAACGGACTCTTATGCTCGCTGAATTATTAATCACATGCCTGTTGTTTAGTGGAACCTCGCTTTTTTGTTTTAAGGGCCATATTGCTGCCACTCTTTTATGCTCTTTTATGGTCAGAACCCTTTTTCATTTCTTTATATCACTTTTATTCTCATCCATTGTGACAGGGACACGCAGTCTCTGTATCTGCTGCTTGATGTGAAACATTTTGAGCATGAATTTGTGGAGTGAAACAAGTATCTAAAACAGTTTTGTGCTGGAATGAAATAAGTACATTTCCTTATAGCGGTCATTCATGTCTGATTGGGTGAAATAATTATAATGAGAAAACATGCCCTGGAGGCTGACATTGGTTTTATTCTTCATTCATTATAAATTCCACATTTTTCATTTTCCCCGACTTTGTTTTGAAAATACTGTAGCTCCAGATAAGAATAATATCTTCATTACTTCTTGATGTGTTGCAAATGAAGTTGGATTTAAAAGTTGAACTGAATAAACGTGAATTAATTTAAACTATAAATGGCTGTATTTCCACAGCTCTACCATATTAAAGGCATCACACACTATCATCATTATGATGGAGTGTGCTTCCTTATAGTCCTAAAACAAGCTGCTGACAGCAGGTGTACATGCGATTGTGTTTATACTATTCACGCACATTCTATCGGCACATAAACACTAACCTTGTCCTTTGCTTATGAAAATATCTTTTGCAGTATTTAGCTGTATTTTCCTCTGGGGCTTTCCGCCTCTTTTTGCGCTCCCTTTCAGCTCCACCTTCTCTCTTTCACCACCATCGTCCATTTTTTCATCAGACTGATCACTGCACTCGATGCACTGGTTGAATGTTGAGTTGATGCAGTATGTGTGAGAGACCAGTTGTGTGTGATGACAGGCAGAGATCCTATCATTAGGTTAAAAGCAGGCAAAAGGGCTGAGTGTCAACAGTCCTGAGTGAATGTAGCTGTTCCCTGTTGATTTCGTTTTGAATTACCCATTTCATTTTGGGGTTTTAACTGATTACAGAGCAGTCAGCTGGCCAGGTGACCAGAAGCCCTCCCTGTGCTCTTAATGGAAAGTCTGGCCTGGCCTTTAGCTAAGGAAGTATGATACGCATGCTTCTCACTAAAGGTTGATGTTAAGTGAAATGCTTAAGGATAAGGCTGGTTGTGTTCTGTATTTTTCTTATTGTCCACAAATCCCATGAAATCCCATGCATGTTTTTGTATTTTGTGGGTTGTAACAGAAAAGTAATATAATGAGTAGTGTAATGGATTACTGTTGGCAGGGAGTTATAATAATATTACTTTTGAAAAGAGTAATGAGTAATACATTACATTTTTTGAGTAACAAGCCCAACACTGGTAGTGTGGTGTGTGTAGGAGGATATAATTGGGTGCCTCAGGGACAGGCAGGGTATATTCTGTTGGTGGCTGCCAAACACTACATGTTTCTATGTTCTAAAGAAACATGAATACATGAAGAAGAGAAAGAAGGAAGGAAGAAAGTAGAAAGGGTTTGTCTAGTTGAAGACTGACTTGGTGGAAATGTAGGAATGCAAGGTGATGGGATGCGTAAATTCTCAACTCTAATTATAATGATTGTCATGTTTTTAAATGCAAGACACCTGATTACATAATTAGATGAATAGATTAGATTTGAGGAAAAAAATACAACCACTGGACTGATTAAGAAAGAAAAAGTGGTGCAGCTAAAAACAAGAAAAACACAAGCTTGTTCATGGCTCTGAAGCTATTAAATACAAATTGGACCAAATATGGGATCGGTTGAGAAAACCTGAATACAGAAATATAAATTGGAGACAAGCCAGTCTGCAATGAAACAGAAAAAGGAGCAGTGAAACTAGGGGAGAAAGAAATAGAGTGGCGGTGGCAGAGAAGTCAAAACTTGCTGGAGTCAGGGTCAAGAGGCAGGAAATGGGAAAAGGAGAGAAGATAGAGGAAAGGAAGTTGCCTTGGGGCTTTTGAAAGTCTTAAAGGATGGGAGGCAAAAAAAGGAGGAGGAAACAAGCACGAAGGGAGGCAGTAAGCTCATTGGCTTGATCTAAGCTTCTCTTCTCAACCAACTGGGAGAAAAGGGGAAGGAGTAGAGAGATGAAAAAATGGAATGAGAGGGATGGAGGGCTGCTCTGGGGCCCTCTTAGTGTGATGAGAGGACAAACAGATGGTACATTGTGTTCACATTAGCATATCTTAATTTGAAGCAACACCACGATGCATCAATTTATTGTGTGTATGTCTGTGAGTGGGGGACAGAAAGGTAGTGCTGTGACAAATTTTGTCACTGACACACCAAAAAGCCTCTCTGTGGCTAAGATAAAGAGGTTTGCTTGTGCCTTCAAAAAGGTTTGCCCTGCATATCTAACTCTAAGACATCCCACATAAGTGTTTGTTTTTTACCACCTACACCAAGCTTTATTGCTGTTTGGGTGAACGTCAAACTTCCAACAGACATAATAAAGTTAAACAACACTTTTCCCCTATTGTGGCTCCTCCACCTGGAACCTGTTCCACTTTAGGCTCATACTGAGCAAACTCTGCTTTACAACTTTACTAACAATGTGTCAACAGTTCTTTCATGTTTGTTTTCATGTATAAGATGTATCTCTATTGCTGATTGATACAGAACAGTATAAACTACCCAGTCCTTGAAAACCTTTTATGGTAAATTCTTTCCAAAAAACCTTCTGCTAACATTTTCACCAGCTACAACAAGAGTTTCTTTGAAGTAGACCAAGAACCATGTTCTACTGTGTAGGTATCTTGAGCAGCAAAAACCCCTCATTGAACAAGGAAGAGCCCTGTGATTGACTGGCGACCAGTCCAGGGTGTACCCTGCCTCTCGCCCAATGTCAGCTGGGATTGGCTCTAGCCCCCTGCGACCCTCTGAGGATAAGCGGCATAGATAATGGATGGATGGATGGATGAACAAGGAAGACAATGACATTAACAGAGTTTAACTTTGTTAAAGGGTAATTCCAGTTTCCAACAACTTGAGCCTTATTTTTGTAGTTTTGGGCAACATTTATATCCTACATTCCTATTCTTAAGTTAATTGTTGAGATCTTAGAACATAGTGTCATCGCTAAATAGAAGATCAACGGGGGAAGAAACCCGAGCAGTCAGACAATCAGACAAATCCCCAGGTTAGCCAATCTGATTTAGAAGAGAAAAGTTGACTGCTAAAATAATTACCCAAATTCTCTGTTGAGAATGCATAAATGTTACATACTGACTTCTTGGTTCACTTCTGACCTATAGTACTTACAGTATGCACGCACAGTTTTCCTTTGTAATGAGGAATTATCAACATTTGAAAATGTCTGATCATATTAAGTGGAATTAATTGTAAATTAGAGCCGGCTGGGCCAATATATTGGCTGATACTAGCTATCGCAAATATATGTCGGTATCAGCATGTGTGTTGACTGATAAGTAACAAGAAATGCCAGAAATATGAGGTGAGTGACGCCATTATATGGTTTGTCCACCAGAAATCACTAACAAGCAAATTTGTGACCTGTAAAATGTCCTACTCAGTGCAGATGTTGGTAACAGTTCTTTAATATTGTATGAAATGTTGGCTGATATATCAGTATCGGATTTTTTAATTCTCAAATATCAGTATTGGCCTCAAAAATCCAGCATCAGTCTGGAAATGCACATCAAATTTTCCAAGTAGAGTCCAAGTAGATGTTTTCAGATTCCTTGATGTGTCTGACCACCAGTACAAAACCAAACAATTCACATGATGTATAAAAAAGTAAAGCAGCACAGTCTCACATTCAAGAAGCTAGAAGCCAGGAATGTTTGGCAGTTACATCTTAATCAATTAATCGACTAATCATTTCAGCACAAATATTGAATTGTTTTAGATAAAGCTTTGTGGCAAAGCCTGAGGTTTACACCCCAAGAACTGGCTTCACTGTTTGACAGGTGATCTCTGGGAAGTGACATGCTGAAGCACCAAAGTAGTGATTAGTGCTTAGTACCAAACATAGAAACAAATGAATCTTGCAAGTCACCACTTCAAATCCCTACACTCTTACCTAAATTGGCAGTAAAACCTTCTCTCGAAAATCACCCCATTGGTATTCATCTTTATTACTTTCTTCTTTCCCACTCAACCATCTCCCCAAACCACTGCCTCTGTTTGTCTGATGCTGAGCCATTTTTTGTTCTCCCCCCTCACTTCCTTGCTTTCACATCTCTTGCCAAGTTGCTGCTCAACTGACTCTGAGGTACCACACCAGTGCTGTAAAGAAATTTTGGGGTAGTTTTCTAATCTATGCACAGCATCTGACTGCTGAAACCCAAGCTTGATGCATAATGAATAACAAGAAATAAATGATGAAAAAGTTGCCAACACCTGGGCACCATCTGTGTCAAGAAAGTTCTATGTTTGATTTTTCCCTCCCTTTCTCTCCCTTCATACCCATCCTACTTTTTTCTCTGTTTCATGGTAAAAACACCTTTTCAATGAAAGCTGCTGTCGCCACTGAAAACGTTTGTAGAACAGAATTGAAGCTGTGCTGCAACCTCTGAGATTTCTCCAAACCATTTTCCTTCTTTGGCTTTAGACGTAAGCACTTTTCTAGTAGTAAGTTAACTGAGAGAGAGAGTTAAAGGGTTTGGCTGGGATGAGTCAACGACAGGGAGGGGAGGAGAACACAGCGATATACTCCATCATCTTCTTTCCTTCTCAATCCCCTTTCATTGACTTTAAAGATAAAGGCACTGGCTCTGCCCTGAAAATGGATGAAAAGCTGTCTACAGCAGAAATGGACGTTCTACCCATCCCTCCTGTGAACTCATCAGCTTTCCATATTTTGATTGAAAAAGAACTCCTTTATTAACAGAAATGCCCCTCTCCCTCAAGTCCCAAAGATACAATTTATTTCAAATAAATTTTATTTAAAATCGACTTTCTTTTCAGTCATGCTATTCAGCTGATCCCATAGTGATCCATTTGTTATTTTGCTGGTTTTATTTTCTTGGTAAAAAGATTACAAATGTTTTACTTCTAGGGTTCTTAAACATAACGTAGTAGCATAAATACGTTAGTGATGGATTTACCAGTTTGTTTTGAAGTGTACTTCACTGAATTCATTGTGAAGCTACCAATGGGCAATATCTGAACAAACTGTTTTCTTCCTCATAGAAGTCTGAACTTTATTTCTATACTCCGGGTATTAGGCAGTCAGAACTAGAAAAAAATGCACTGATGTTTTAAAAGCTGATACATACAATTTATTGAGAGAAAAACTGCTGTGTGGATTACAGGTAGTTTTTATTAGATCTATGATGCTGTGGCTGCATATTTTGATGGCTGGTAAGGAGTACTTATGTTTTCTGCTGTACATTAAAAGATTGTTTCTTTGAACCATGAACCATTTCCTACAAGCGATCTATTCATAGTCATAGTCATTCATAGTCAGTCTAAAGGTGCTTTCACACATCGCGCGGTTACCACTGTGTTTGGCTCCCGTGACGTCAGTGTTCTGTATTTTGAAAGGGTGTAGCCAAATACAGCAGGTTGTAGCTTATAATAGTGGAAATGGTTAGCAATATGACACAATTAATATAGCAAGTTAAGCTAACTAATATCATAAACATTGCTTATTGACCCAGACCAAATAATCAAACTTCGCAGCTGCAAAACCGTTTTTGTTAATTGTTTGTTTGTTGGTTCACTGTTCAATTGTATGGATATTTCATGAAACTTAGATACCAGTAAAATGACTCACCTTCAGATTGCTCACTGTCATCTTGTTGAAACAGCCTATGGGAGTGCATGGAACTTCCTGTATTGATTGTCACTGATGCTGTTGAAGGTGCAATCATTAACCCTGTCAGAGTGAAAAATTGTGATGCTGCTCAGGCCTGAAGGAAGCCAACATACGCAGCACATCAAACACCACTTTGCTCACCTTCCAAATGGTCTGTGCTTTGTGTTGATGGCAGGAATTGTGGGTCGTCACTTGTCATTGGATGACCTGCTTGAAAGATGACAATGTCTACCTCATTGCTCATACCTTGTGCCTCATATACGCTGCAGTGCTCTTCTGGAGGAGCGTGTTTTCCAAGTTGAATGGTTGTCATTTCAGTTTAGCCCTGGAAAACGATGCTTGCAGTGTAATGGAACATTGCACCTAGGTCACCAACACCCAAATGGAATATTGAAAAATGGAAGT
Organism: Macquaria ambigua; assembly: GCA_008360985.2. Taxonomy (NCBI): domain Eukaryota; kingdom Metazoa; phylum Chordata; class Actinopteri; order Centrarchiformes; family Percichthyidae; genus Macquaria; species Macquaria ambigua. The sequence goes on along the minus strand of VMKM01000717.1, from coordinate 110,032 downwards.
GTCTATGTGTTGGGTGTCACATTGTCAGGTGACTCATTGCTTCTGGGGAAATATTAGACTCTGACGCACCAGTGAGATGGATGACGTTCCTTTGGGTGTGTTGGGGATGATGGTGGGGTGGAATATCACATCTAACTTATATGTATTCAGAGTAGTTTCCCTGTTTGTCACGAAATGCAAGTGAAATAGTAAAATAATTTACACAAATTTGTCTTTTTTTGCAGACAGCAGTCTCCTGAAGACTATTGATGGAGCACATTTGGACTGTGTGATAAAAAACCACCCTGCACTGGTTTCCATGATGCACCTCCTTCCAGAGAATGTCCTTGTATCTGGAGATGAGAACATTCCCGGGCTTGCAGCTTCCCCAACAGGTAAACTTCACATCACTGGGAGGGTGTTGGGTCAAAGAATGAGTAATATGCACCCCTACAAAAACAGTCGCTCTTGTGAGATCTTTGACTCCCAGTTGCTTCAGTGGAAGGCCGCAGTTGGCAAAATTAGAAGATTTGTAGGAACGTGAAGCAGCATGTGGTTGTTAAAGAGCCTGCATGTTCATTCATCTTCTCTTGACTCATGTAAAAATAGATGGATAAATTATCAGGATAAGATGAAAACTCACAAAACAGGAAAATGTGTGAGAAGTCTGGCTCAGTTGGTGTTGACAGTCGGTCGATAAAATCATACTGTTTTCAAATCCAAATTGTTTGCCTTGTGATTAGGTGGTGGCCGTGTTATTCTCATTAAGATTATAGAAATGGTCAAAAATGGCGAGCAAATGGTAAAACAGTGTGTTGTGCCATAAGTGAGAGTTATCTTATAACCCCCGTGATCCGGGTTTCAGTGTGGAGCCACAGCTCACCTGAAGTTCACTCACCTCCAGCCCTCTATGCAGACTTTATAGTCCATGTTGTCCATGTCTCTTTAACATTTTTCCTCAGTTTCAATATGTGCTCCTTTCAGACAAGGCCAAAAAATTTATGTTGGTGGAAACAGTCATATGTGGGGTGTCTGTTCCCATTCTCAAGTCTGTGTTGACTGTGCAGCTATGTGCAGCTATGTGCAGCCCATTAAAGAAAGTATGTGATTCAATAATCAATAACGGTGCTGCTTTCATTCTTAAACTACAGATACTGTACAGATACTCTTGGTGCACATTTAGTCCCTATTCAGCTGTCAAAAACATTTAAACAAACAGTTTAAGTGAACACCTACTGAAGCTAGATTAATCCAAATATGATGTGGCTCAATCCGACACCTTCAGCACATATCAGGTGTAATCTTACAGAACATACTTCAGCAACCACTCACTTGTCTTTCTCCAGCTGTCAAAATAACACACAGGACATTCATCATGGTGCTTAATAGTGGCCTTTTTTGGAAACTTAGTTCCATCAGAAGTTGAAATGTCTGCAGTACTTAGAAAGTAAGTTTCTAAGGGGGAATGTAATGAAGTCTGACAGTGCAGAGCTATAATCATTGGGAGTCAGTGGGAGGTATGGTAGCTGGCTAATCCTCTTCATGTTCTGGGGCTGTGAGCAGCAGAGACCTAAGCTGCCTTTTAAGACCTCAGCCACCGGTTTGATATTCACGCCGCATTCAGAACAGTCCAACTCTGTGCTCCAGAGACAAGGGCTGCAATGAAACGCTTGATGGCTACATTACTCTTGACGAGATTACAATCACACTGGCTATTTTCTCTTTGTTGTGTCTGAAAGGGATGATTGTGGACTGCACAGGCTTTCCCGCTTCATCCATTGGCTGAAATGCTTTTTTCAATCGATTCAATTTACGACAAGTATCCCAATGGAAACAGTTTTGTTGGATTGTTTGACACAAGGACTGGTATCTCTCTCTGTCGTATAAATATTCCAGTGATTGGCATTAGGCAGCTTACCACAAATCAATGGAGCAGTCATTTAGATGGAGCTGCTGTCTCTCAGAAAAGTTTTACTCAAATATATTCATAATCAGAGTGAGGGTTGACCGTGTAAACATTTCCTGCCAAAAAACAAAAGGTGCGTTTCCTCATCCAGCTCATCAATATGTCATGTTACAGTGTTTGCTACCGCTCATTCACATCCCCTATTCTTTCACTCTCCACTGCCTGTGCTGCATCTGCTGTAGCCTTGTTAAGCTCTCAGTTCAGACAAATACACCTCTGAACCACCATCTTGGCCGTCACTGAAGGTGGGAGGCTTAAGTTACTATCACAGCTTTCAATGTCGGTCGGTAAAATAGACTTCAGATTGTGCAACTGAAATTCTAGTTGTTATACAGCCAGTGTGGACATTAAACAGAAAGTTAAATATGTAACTACAGTTCTATGAATTCTGTATGACAACCAGATGTGTTATGGAGGCATTAACATGGCAAGATGGAGGGATGCTGGAGCAACACTCTGATGATCTGAGGGGGGGGTGTTAGTGGTTGTTAGGTGGTTTTAATGCATTTTTTCAATATATGAAGGAGGCGTATTCAACTTTATACCTTCTGGTGACTCTAGGTGAAAGGTCAGGGAATCACCACAGTAATTAGAATTCATCCTCTGGGCACTATGGATATTTTTACCACATTTAATGGCAATTCATCTAATAATTGTTGAGAAATTTCAAGACCAACTGACCAACCAAACGACCGACAGATTGAGATTGCCATCCACAGAGCCAGCTGCTAGTGTAGTTAAAAATACAAACAACAAAAGTGAAGGTCAAACTTTAACATACATTCTAGGAGTATATAACATTTGAAGTGGAGCATCTCTGGAGTCCAGGGTGAGGCAGACATTAAAAAGAAAAGCTGCCATGAAACAGCAAGTGTTTCTGTAAACTTCGGCGCTGAGTAGACACTACTGATAAAGTAATATGGAGTTCCACTCACTTTCTAAGATAACGCAGACACATAAGTAGAATCAGAATGGCTATAAAACTGTATCAAACCATGTGTTGTTCCACTTGATCTTACTCTTTTAGGTTTCTAGAACTTCTGGGTTGCCATGATAAATTTTCTGGGGACTATGGGGAATGTCAAGGAACTTTGCAAATGGGTCACAAAAAGGCATATACTGAAATATATTTCACAACTTGTTTCACACATTTATTTCACTAGATGGTGGTTTTCAGTTGTTTATCCTTCACAGCATTCCCAACAGAACAGACTTTTTCTGAGCTGAAAACAAAATGAACAAACCAGAGGAAGAGACCTGGAAGTAATCTAAATATGATATAATCATGTAAATGTCATGGCATGTTGATACGCTGATGCTATGTTCATACTGTCACCAGGAGATGCTCTGCTGAGGCCTCAGCTGCTCAAGATGCTGCCCTTCACCCTGAACAGACTGACCATCTCCCTCCAGCCGTCCCTGGAGAAGTTTGAGAGCCAGCTGCTACACCTGATCAATGCTGACTGCCACAACACAGTAAGGCCAGGCTTCCATAACACACACAGCCTTGATAGTCCATGCACGTGACACATTAGGACAGTAATGGAGTTTGTCATAAGAGGTGTGCAATCACGTCTAATCATCATTTGATCCATATTATCATACAGTGGGTCTACTGTTTGCGCCTTTGAATTGCTTTTGCTTCTAAAAATAGATGTTCTATAGAGAAACATCATCTGCAGATACAGGATGAAGAGAAATATTAAGGTATACTCACTTGTAAAGCAAACATATCTCTTACATCATCTTACATCCTACATCCTTTAAATGTATATGGTGGTGTATGTGCTTACAAGGGAAAAATAAATCACCTAATAGTTTTGTGATATAAATGCACATACACAATTCTTCATAACATTTTATCCTTCTGAGGTAACAGTTCACTACACTCCTCAAATTAAAGATGGCCATGATGGCCTTGACGCACCTCTGCCAAGATTATTTTCTCCAGCCTGATGCTTTCCTTTATCTCACTTTCCGTTTCTTTAGTGTGCGAGCACAAGCCCTTTTACAGCTGCCACAGCAATTTAAGGCACATCACCTCCCAAACTAAATGGAGCTTATCTATTCTCTTCCCTTTTTCTTGTCTACTGAAACCCAGATGGTTAACCGTATTTGACAGGTGCAACTATGGCCTAGCAATTATTTGTACAGTGGCTTTGCATGGGCCCTATCTGTTCACCTCACCCTAAGTGAGATGTGTCTTTAGTAGGGATGAGAATTTATATGACAATGCTGTCACTCCGTATCTCTTTCCCGCTGCTCTTTGATACTGCTGGGCTACATCCTCAACTCAAACACAGGGGATCGAGGGAGTGTTTAGAGTTTATTAAGTGGAGCAAATGGTAGGCACTAGTGCCTCTACCTTGTAAATTTATACTAAGTGTACCTAAGATGGAATAAGTGCCTAAACATTTGTTTTACGGAACTGCAGGTGGCTTTGGGCTTTGGGTGCTTATTTTGATGGATGAGTGAGGAATCAGCATAGAAAAGCCTATGCCATAAAAAGGTGGTTTAAAGTACTATAGAGTTAACCGTGTGAAAACTAATAATATGGTTTCAGTGTTTAACAATTATATTACAGTAATTTGTTTTGAGAAAGGTGTGGACTTGGAAAATCAAGAATCAAGAATACGTTATACAAAATAAGTTAAATAACATTTATTTCATTCTTGCAAAATATGATCTCTCTATTGAAAGCTTTTTAAAAACAGAAATAACACAGAAATTGTGATCTGAGAATACTGAACAAGACTAAATACACTCTTACTCTTTTTAAGAGCAAGCACAAAGCAAAATGTGACCAATACCAGATGACCTCTGAAGAGTCACACTAATAAAGCTTTAATTGACATAATTTAGACTACCTTAAAACATTTGAAAAGGTACAAAATACTAAATAATTGATTGTGTAAGGGCCCCTGCATGCTTTTTATGCCGGTCTACGTGCTCTTATGCATGCTGTGACAAACCTACAACACAACAACAAATAGAATATCACTGCTCATTGGTTCCTGGTCTGTATGATCAACGGTTTTAATGAGCTCGAGGTTATGATTTTAGCTGCATTTATGTGCTCTGGTTTAAATAAAATAAAGGTGCCCTGTGGAGTTTTCTTGTAAACAAACAAACATTATGTTAACAGTCAGTGTTACTCACCAACACGCAGTGTGTGTATCCTTGAGGTTCCTTGTTCCCTTTAATATATCATTGAGAGTGTGATGTTGACCCCGCCTTGAGCCACCCTCAGACCCTTATGGGAGGACGCTGTCCTTTCATGGGTCAAGTTTGTTTCCCTTCCAGAACTGCCCAAAGACCCTCGGGAGTGAGACAGTTCTTTAGGGACTAGCAAGCCTATTTAAATTTAGTTATATTTAAATGGAGGCTTTATGGAGATTTAGCCCTCCCTAACTGTCCATGCTGCCCTGCACCAGTGCAGAGAGTCCCAGGTTGTCGCCAAGTCTCTGGAAGGGCCCAGTGCAGATTATGTGACCAAAAAAAAGGAAGGAGGGAGAGAAAGGAATGGATGCATTAAATAATAAATGGACACACAAGGAAAATCCAAATTTAATAGGCAGATTGCCATTAAATTTGCTGAGGAACATTTTGTATTCCCAAAGGTACAGACTCCACTGCCTGCACCACCCTCAGGACAATGATCATTCAGACCTCTAGGGGCTGCTAGTGGGGCTAAGGACTTTTTGTTATTTGACCAGGCTTGCATTTTGGCAATCAGCTGATACCTTTGTCAGAGATTATACTGTAAATAGTACTACTCTGCAGTGAAAAGTACATACAATATATTGTCAAAATACGGAATCACACAAGTACACATCAATAAAATAAACCAATAACACTGTGGAGGCTGGTACCAGATTCTTTGTGGTGCTGTATGCTGTGTATGCCTGATTAACAAAAAAATAAAGTGAACAGTCCTCAACCATCCAAATCCACTGCTTTTCTGGGTCTGGATCACAGTCTTAGCAGGCTAAGCAAAGTAGACCAGACATCATTTGCCCTAGTGACATCCAACTCTTCCCACAGGAACCCAAGGCTTTCCCAATATAGGTAGGATATGTAATCCATCTAGTATATTTTGGGTCTGCCCCCAGTTTTTCTCCCAGTTGGATGTTCCCAGAATATCTCCAAAGGGAGGAATCCAGGAGACATCCTTATAAGATGTCTGAACCACCTCAACTGGCTACTTTCACTGTGAATCAGCAGGGTTTCTACTCTGAGCTCCATTCAGATATCTGAGCTCCTCACCTTGTATGGCGTCAGATTTCTTTCAAAAGTCGCGAGCGCGATAAAACATGCTCACGAGCAAATTATATTATTTCACAGGCGCAGATATTAACTGTTACTCGCACAATATAACTCGTCGCGCACAAATTCAACAACCGAGAGTTGTACAGGCAGCTGCGAGCGAGAAACTAAACACAGGGAGAGACAAAGAACTGCGCCTGCGTGTGGAGAACTAAGCAGCGCGCGCACAAAGCAGCCACCACACGCAACAGAGTTTCTGCTTGCGAGCGCTGGAGGGCAGACACGCTCTCGCTGGTTAGCTCTGCTCTCGAAGTTGAATTCTGCTCGCGCGAATCAACCTGACTTTTGACAGTTTGGGGGCGGAAACCAAGGGAGGCACTGGCCTTCTTATGATTGGTCACTTTCAACGTGATCACACACCCGACCTCCTTTGATTGACAGCTTCTGTTCTGTACTGAACAACAGGCAGACGGTTTGATCAGAAGCTTGATATTTCCAGCAACTGACTCCTGACAACAATAGCAGCCCTTCATGACTAGGACCGAAGCACCACCACACCTGATATTAATAGTTCCAAGTCCAAGAAGCCTGCGTGTTATGTAGCCCCGCCCACTTGACCCAGTTCCATTCGAACGCGATTGTGTTATGACTTCCGCTTCACACGCCGGCAGAAAGTGGAAGCGTAAACAGTGATAAACAGCAAAGCTAATTTGCAGCGTACGGCGAGTAAACTTTGTTTACTCCCAAAAGCAGTTAGCTGACATGGATAATGTGGTCAACATATAGGAGCATACTTTTTCTACTCTGCAGCGGTCGGTCTTTCCATGGATCGCCACTAACGACTGGGATGATATGAGAAAGTGGCCAGAAATAATGTACGGAGATATATTCAGTTATTTTGTGCTATCCCTTAGAGTACATGGTGCCACTATAAAAAAAACTACAAGAGCACCTATCTACGGAGCCCCTCTGGGGTCATATGGTAGAAAAAAAAAACTTGGTGTGTAATCTGTTCCCTCAGATTTGCAAAACTGTGCGCACAGATTGCAAATCTGAGGGAACAGATTACACACACAAGTTTTTTTTTTCTACCATATGACCCCAGAGGGGCTCCGTACCTATCAGTACCTTCACAGTGGTAAAGTGAGCAGCGTATTACTCCACCAAGTAAAAGAAGGCTCAGTCCAGCAGTCCAGTACACTCGGCCTGGGTACTGGTGACAAGCCTGGGAGCAGTAGAGACAGCAGGGTGCTCTTGCATCGCTGGCCTGGGGAAGTCATGCAGCTTCAATTTTGTGGAAGGTAAGAAAGCAGGATGTTTGTTTTGTTTTTTTATCTACTATGACTATCAAGCATTTAAGGGCATAGTGCTTTATTTGAAAGTATAAACTCAAGTCACATTAGCTGACAATCTTTCATAATATACAGTTAAATTAGGTAAAGAAATGGTCAGCTGTTTTCTCTGTCTTTTCTAACCAGAAAATAGAATATTACAGGAACACTATTGACCCATGTAATGCAGCATATAAATTATTTGCCACTACTTCAATTTGAATAGCCTCTCACATAACTGAAACTGTGTGATAATGTACAATTTATACCATTTGTATATATAAAAAACATGTTCATATTAAAACATGTTAAATGAAATTTGACTTGTAATGTGGGTAATGCTAACATGCTATTTGTGTATCACAGAACTGTGAGAATGAGAATCATGGAGCATCTGTAAGTGTCTAGTCTAATACTGACAGAGGAAGAAGGTTAGTACATAGTATGGAGTCAAGGTAAGTGAGCTACATCAAATCTTTTCTACATTAACATGATGTATCCAATATGAAAGGACTCCATGCACAAAGACTGCATAGAAATACACCATGTTTAGTAGTTGCTCACTAAGCTGAAGCCGAACACTCAGCAAGCACCTAGTAAATGTAATGTACTGCAATGCATTCTTTGTGTATGGAATCCTTTTTTACCTGACATGCTTCATGCAACTCTTCTTCCACCTGCAACAAAGTTATTAAGAATGAATTAAGATTTACTGAATCTTACATGACAAAAAGTAAGTTCAGCTCTTTGACTCATTCAGTATAATCTGTCATATTAAGTAATATCTCTTGAGTTGTCACTTTCTAAATGATAGTAACCTAATCAGTTGCACAGGTTTGGGGTCCATTTCTTCAGCCATACAGAAACAGGCTGGAGATGTCACAGTAAGTATAAGTCTAACCATATCACTTAGATCCAAAGTAAGTTTATTATTAGGATATTCAGATGTCTGCCTTTTTTAATCTGAAAGATTTAGAATTGCTGTATATTGATCCAACCACTCCATTGTTACTTGAAACAAATGTCTATTTTCTTCTGACTGTATTTGTCTCTTTCTCAGGTCCAGGCTGCTGTGTCTCAGGGACTCACTGATATAACGTGCACTGATGAGCAACACTACTGGAATGCTGGAACCCAGAGGAACGATTTCATTGTTGAATGCTTTTGAAATTAGTATCTATCTTTAATGAAATTTGTTACAATTTACAATTTTACTGTACATGAATTTTATGTCTTTTGTAAATAACAAGTAAACACATTTTACTTGGGATGAAGTCACACTAAATCTTTCAGCCAAGCCGTTCTAGAGCAGATTAAGCCTCCGCTTCATCAAAGTCAACAGAAGCTCGTCTGTTGGGTCGAGCTGGAAGCTACCTATATAGAGAGGTATAAGGGGTTCAGCCCCTGAATAAAAGGCAGCAAGCGACAAGCCAGTATGGAGCAGAGAGAGAGCTTCGGTCCTAAGCAGAGTCTTGTGGAGAAGTTCAGCACATTGTGTTCCCTGGTCAGCAGTGGTGGGCAAAGGCATCAGGGGGAGACTTGAACTGTAGCTATGGTCACCAGGTGTGCAGTCCTCCCACTGGGTCCCAACATCTCTCTGGGAGTTTGGCACATGTGGTTGATCCATGGCCTCATGTTCCACGCTGGCTGTTGCATTGTCATCTAGTAAAACAGTAAATTGTATTTCTTTAACAATAAATAGCCTATAAAGAAATATAATCATTTCCCCACTGTAGACTACTGTAAATGAGATATTTCCATTAACTATGAAATTATCCACAATGATGGCAAATGATCTGATCTGTACTTTGGCAGATTATGTGGTCATTATTAGCCTACTTGGCCCTACAGACAGCCATAGATATGCAAGGTGTTTCAGAAGTAGGTATAAATTAGTAGGTATATGTTATTTCCTGGTGTTAACGTTTCATATAATTTGTAGTATTAGCTACTGAATGCTTAAATTGAATGCTGAATTACTTTGGTAACAAACTTTACATGATACAGCCTTTGCTTTTCGCCATTATTATTGTTATTATAGTTACAAATTGTACACATACTTTTTAACAAAACCAGTGTAAACAGAGGAGCCTGATAATTGATAATGTGATGCACCTGACTGCCCAATGTGGTTTCTTCAACAGAGCTTCATAGCCAAGCCACTTCTCCGGGTAGGGATGCTCTTTTGTTGGCTTTTTATCCACAAAGTGGAAGATACACACAAAGGATGTTTGGGTGGGTTTGTTGGGTACAAAGCCTTCAACCAGAGCTACGTCCTCCTTCGGTGGTGGGTGCAGGTCGTACGGCGCTCCACAGGTACACTGAGACCGAAGTTTAGTTCGGTGTTCAAAACATTCCTGCTGTAAAAACTCCCGTTGTTTCTTCCAATAATTATGGGACCCTCTTACTGAACATTTAATACTCATTTAATAATAATAATATAAAATGGATAGCTAGCTAACAGTACAGTCTGCCTGTTGTTCGGTACAGAACAGAAGCTGTCAATGAAAGGAGGTCGGGTGTGTGATCACGTTGAAAGTGACCAATCATAAGAAGGCCAGTGCCTCCCTTGGTTTCCGCCCCCAAACTGTCAAAAGTCAGGTTGATTCGCGCGAGCAGAATTCAACTTTGAGAGCAGAGTTGACCAGCGAGAGCGTGTCTGCCCTCCAGTGCCATAAGCAGAAACTCTTGCGCGTGTGGTGGCTGCTTTGTGCGCGTGCTGCTTAGTTCTACACACGTAGGCGCAGTCCTCTGCCTCTCCCTATGTTTATTTTCTCGCTCGCAGCTGCCTGTACAACTCTCGGTTGTTGAATTTGTGCGCGACGAGTTATATTACGTGAGTGACAGTTAATATCTGATCAACTGGTAAATTGAAAGCTACATTTGAAGGTGAACTTTTCACGACAACAGTCTAGTCATTTCTGTTGACATCCACGTGTATGATATTTGGATTGTCTTGACATTCACTTGGGTAAATAGGTAGTGGCAGCGGCAGCAGCTAAATACAAATGATGGAAAGTAGGCTACAATTTGCCTTCTTTTTCCACTGTGAGGTAAGTGGCATGTTAGCATGAATAATTTCATCATTTTGGCTTTCACAGTTTTTTTTCCTCATTTGTGAGAAGTTCTTTGAAGGTCTTCACAACCAGCCTAAGTTGCATAGATTAGTTAAATGTTCCAGACTTTCATAACTTCAGTGGTATGACGACATTCTCATGTCTGTGAGAGGTGTTAATACATGCAGAAGTCAGCTTGATTGCAGCTTTTAATTAAACTGTGCGTGTAAGTGTGTGTGTGTGTGTGTGTGTGTGTGAGTGTGAGAGAGAGAGAGACAGACAGAGAAAGAAAAAGAGTGTGTGTGATCTGTGTGTGTGACCTTTAAAAGTGTGACTCCAGCTGGATTGTCATCAAGCTGTCTCTGAAGTGATGCTGACACCTCACCCGCCAACTCAGTTTTACCGTTGAGTTAGTGAATGTGTGTATGTGTATGTGACGCCATGCCAGCGTATATGAGCTTAAATAGGTATCGAGGCTTGTTGGAGTGATAAAAATAAAGACGAATGGGGTGGTAGATGAATGTACAGTGCAGCATGAGACGAATCCTTCATGCAGGCTGCTAGTCTGACATACAGTCTTCACATAATCTCCCCATAAGTATTGCTATTTTTAGCCCGACAAACTGTCACAGAGTGTGGCTTCTCTTTATAGTCCACTTTCCCATATATTATACAGCCAGTGCCCTAGCTGATGGTCTTTTCATGTGAACTACTGTAGCTACTTTCCATAGCTTTATAGCATACTCTAATGAGCACAAGGCTAATTTGAACTGTAGTTTTGGACCTCTCCAAACATACTCTGACCTCCTGTTACAAAACACTATTCATCTTCATGGTTGTTTGAACATGTCTGCCTTCCCCAAGTTTGAGTGCAGCCAGAGGCTACATCACCTCAAATGACCCGTAGCAACTGTTCACCTACATCTTCAATAAAATCTATCACTCTTGATGAAAGGGCCTGAGATCTTGTCAGAAATTATGTAACATCTTGGCTTGTGATAAAAAAGACCTGGGAGAACAGAAGACGATGAAGTGGAGGAGAGGAGCATGCGAGGACCGATGCCACGCCGCAGGCAGAACAAAACGCCGTAGGCTGATTTAATGAATGGAGAAAGACTGGCAACAAAGCTCCAGGAAGTTTTTATTTGTCCTAAAAGAAGAAAACTCACTCAAAGTAGGACTGCCCCTGTGGACGTGGTACTATAAAAAAGACAAAGGAGGTTGTACATTTCTGAAATAGGAGGCGTCTTGCACATTGTTCTCTAAGGACACCGAGTTTGGCTGCACCTCCAAACGTGCCAGATGAGTGCCTTCTCCTTATCATAATTAGGCCTGTAACCACTGTAACCGATGCAGTGCAAAGGAATGGGGTTTAATGCACTTGGCTCACATCAAATATTCATGAAATGCAGGTCTTCGTAATGATTGACGATCCAATGATTAGATGAAATAGACTGCAACTGGTTATAGACCCTATAAGTCAGACAAGACAGAGAATGCACAGCGGTTGAATGAGGACAGATAGCTTCATAAACTAAAAGTCTCAGAGTCACTGCTTTTTTCTCTTGTTTTTCCTCTGTTGAAGTAATGTATTTGGAGAATCTGACCAAACTGAGTAAAGTGACCTCCAGGAGACACTTAACAACACTGTGAGATAGACAGACCTGATTCTGTATTGGAAGGATCCATCAATCACTAGTGACATCTCAACTATTGTGGGTTTTGCATTATTGGGAGTCTTTTGGGACTCACTGCACCGTTTTGTTAGGGTTAATACCATGTTTGAATGCCATACCATATGATAAAGTGTTTCTGATTTAAGCTAAATTTCAAATTGGGTGATCTGATAAAGGAAGGCTGATGTTACTCTTATACCCTTGTGTGACAAGGGTCTTTAAAAATCTAGTGCAAGGGACAGAGTATTGTTTAACAAAAAGCAGTTCATTTTCATCTCAACCCAAATATAACTATTAGTTGTTTGGGAATCCACTTGCTCCCTATGGCACAGCCCTTTTGATTATCACCAGAATAAGTTAAGATTTACTTTATTGATTCCACAATCAGGCCATCAGGTGCGTTAGGCCTCCGTCATGGACTGTCAATGTGGGTGCTGTGGTTCCAGATACAGATGTTACTGTTGATGATCAGCAGTGATTATTTAGCACGATAAAATCTGAAAATGATGCTCTTACTCACCTAACACTGGCTGTTTTGTTAATGTAATGCTGAAGAAAACGAGTGATATCAATGCCATTTCTGTATTAAAGCATTACTTCTGTGGGACTAATATATTTCCTAGGGACCTAATATTTGCAGAGATCATCATCATCATGATCTATGTAAATATGCCAAACTTGTAAACGGTACTGTGTAAATTCCAGTAATTGCCTTCTATTTTAGTGTGTACAGAAGTAACCTGATCTTATTATCCACTGTGAATCAGATAGGTGTCACAACCTCACTTGTAAGTGACATTAATACTAACTACCGTGGTTAACTTATCTAGTTAAGTGGTGTTAAGAGCATCCTCTTAAACTACTGACAGTTAGCTGAACAAAGCACAAAGGCATTTCTAACAAATTGGATGAACCGTCAAAGACTGCTAAATAATATACAGGCATTTTCTGACCAAACAAAAATGTTTCCACTGGATCTTAAATCATCTTTAGTAGAGCGCTGTCTCATGTCTGTGGCTTTCTGAAGAAATCATGATGATTTGTGACCAGATAGAAATAGATATTTGTTCCAAATTAACTCCTTTTGCAAATTTTCATCACACTATTTCTGTCTTGCAACTATTTTTTTAAGGATAAAGGATACTGCTAGTATTGACTGACTGTGATATTCAGTTTTTTTATTGTCAAAAAAAAAAAAGGCCAAAACTGACAATGAATTGATCTTACTAACATGTATTCCCTGTGTAGCCAAAGCCTGATCTAACTTTTTCCTCTGTGCCATAGAGCTCCATTGTTTTAAAACAAAACTATTTAAAACACATCAATACGTCACACTGTTGCACTGGGTGACATGTTCCTTCATTACCATGAACATGGGCATTGTAGTTTATTTTGAGTCAATCCCACATATACCGTCCTGCTGCCCCTAATACTCAATAGAGCACCAAATGTGTATTAAACCTCAGCTGAAGATAGTCCCCAATAAATGCAATATTTACTCCTGTTTGAGTAACTTTTGCTACAAACTACAGTGCCCAGCTATTTTAGGAAATTACGGAGCCTTTAAAACAAACTTAAACTATATATTTGTGACCTGTTTTTTAAGAGTTATGTCTTCAGGAGAAACAAATGGGCTTGGAGCCTTGGTGCCACAGACAGGGTAGGGAAATCAGAAAATATTCAGAGACGGACAAACACATTGTTTTGGCCTTTTCATGGAATTTGTTGACAAAAATACATTAATACCAGTCTTACCCTTTAAGGTTATGATATTGCATGTTTGTGTCCTGTTGGTATTCATAGTTGGACTGTACCAGCATTAGGGGTTTCTATCCAAGTGGAACCAATAATATGCTCATGGTGGTGCAATATGTGCAGTGGCTGAAAGTGGCATGAGTTATGTTGTGCTTAGGGACACGTGGTATGAAATAGGAAGGGAAATCGGAAGGCAGCAGTGTGAGTGTGTGTTTGCCTTTAATATTTTTGGTTGAGAATTATGGGAGTGTTTCAGCAGTAGGGCAACAGTGATTTATCGGTGGAAGCGCTGTGCCAGTTAAAATCTGTTAAGGAGTAGGGGAGTGGGAGGATGAGAGCAGCATGCTAATGATGCTGCCACTGTTTCTTGCCATGGATGACTCACCCTCAATATGGGGGAGCTAACATCCACTGTGTGGGTAGCACATACGCACACTCACACACACACACACACACACACACACACACACACACACACACACACACACACACACAAACGTACGTCTTGACATAGATGCAGATGTGTAGGCCAGTGTCCTGACTGCTGTGTTATCAATTGGTTAAAACATGGAAAACGACAAGCTAACAGCCAACTATCATCTTCTCCATCGCTAAGTGAGAGATGTGTGACAGTCCCAAAAATTCAGCAAAGCATTTTTCTTTTGTTTTCTCTCTTCAAATGTAAGAGAAACATGCCAGAGTTGTGTAACTCACTTGGTAATTGGCTTATGCAAAACTCATGTGGGACATAATTTCACCTGCTTTTTCTCTCTCACACTCTCTTGCTCTTTCTCTCTCACGCACTCACACACACCCCTTGAGATGACAGTTGCCATCTGTAGAGTTATTATTGCCTTTTTACAACAGCCTACACATTGATTTCACAAAGTACTGACACAAAAACTTACTGACGAATAGCTGACAGCTTTTAATGGTGCCATACTGGGAAAAAAAAATCTACTTTGCAAAAGCTATGAAGCACCAAACCCAGGTGTATTTAGCTTTTATTTTAGCAAGTATTTTATAGCTATTAGTGCTACATTTGCCATTTGTTTTTTATAAAGGAAGAAATTAAATGGCAAGGACTGAAAAGGGGGTCAGATTTGACTAGAATTGAACTGACTAGACTGAACTGGGCTTAACTGTGGTGGACTTTTGAAACATGTTATCAGTTCAAAATCATGTTTATAAGCATGTCTCATAAAATTAGGGAAAGTTATTGGGGCATTTTAAATAAAGACCAAGAAATGACCACCGTGACCTGGCCCTGGATAAGCGGAAGAAAATGGATGGATGGATGGACCAAGAAATGAATACACAAGTTGGCTTAAAGAAAACAGTACAGTAAAATAAACATCCCCATAGCACAACCATGTTGTTCAGCCAGCTAAAGCCCATTGAGCTGGGCTGAAACAGGAGGGGCTTTGATCGTACTGGTAGTTGGCACCTAGTTGCATGTGTCTGTCCCCAGCAAAACCCTGTGTAATAAAACCCTGATATCAGACAAAGCAAGCCCATCTCTGCTGAAGTGTTTCTACATTCAGTTTTCTAATAACTAATGCAATAAATCTGGTTGTTATAGAACTCATTTTCCTAAGCATGCATGCATACGTGACTGGCATCAGACACACACAAGTGCACACAACACACATGCATACCCTCCATATACTGAATGTCTGTGTGTGTGCGTTTGTGTGCTCTCGTAAACACACACAAATAAGCAGCTATATAAGACTGGGCGGGCTAACACATAATCAAATATAATCTGGGATAAAGTGGATAATCAGAAATGAGAAGGAACATTATTAATTATATTGTCAAGATAAGTAAGAAAATATGTAATTAGCCTGTGAGTCACAGAATCGTTTAAGTTATTTTGCTGATTATATATTTTAGCTAAACTCTGCTTTGGCAGCTTGGTCATCACTGCTATTTCACATGAACATGAAGACATTTTCCTGTCAGTGAGATGATAATGGCACATAATGGCTGTGTTATTCAAGTTTGGTCCAGATATGTACAATTGAATCTGTTTAGACTCCATCTGTGAGTTCATTTTCTTTCCTTTAAAGCACAGAGTGCTGCAGGAATGAGTCCTAAAACCCGGAAATTAGTTAGCATTGTTGCACTTCCGGTTCCCTTGTCTCGGGGTCAGTGAGGTTTCTTGAATAGGTTTTTAGGTTAGATGCCTGAAATAAGGTCTGTGATGAGTTCAACAGTTTCTATAACTTTCTGAAATCGACAATCTGACATTCACGGCCACCTCACGCAGTTACTGGCCAGGTATGGGGAGTTGACAAAGTAAGCAGGGTTTGAACTTTTTCCCAGGCTCTCGTTTCAAACTTTTTTTACACAACTATTTTGATCACATGTGGCCGTTCTGAACAGCTATAAACACATCCGACATGGTCACATGACACGTGGTACAAACTATTTTTTTGCGTGCGTACATGTGCGTTCATTGTCCTCTGGCGGTCTAAATGCTGATTTGGAGATTTGTCCAACTTTGAAGTTTTTTAGTCAACTGTTTGGCTGCAACTGAAAATTATTTACAGTATGGACTGTTCTTTTTAGTATTGTTTTGATTAATCAATTAAAGTTTAGTCTAGAAAATACTTGATGCTCATCTCAATTTCCCATAGACCAAGGTGACGCCTTCAAATTGTTTTGTCCAACCAACAGTCCTAAACCCAAAAATATTGTAACCCCTGTCTCTGTTCGCAGATGCTCTTTGGCGTTGGATGTGAATGGCATCTGATATTACAATATTGGTATTAGATAACAGGTTTCAGAAGCACATATTGGGACCCTGATATTGATCAGTGCCACTAAGCCCTGTCACAACCATTTATGAAGTCCCTACTCAGTGATTACAGGGTCAAGACCCATTTGCTGTCTTGAGCTTCTTATGTCCCAGCTGAGGCAGTTAAAGAGCTCTTTCACTTCATCTCCTGCCCTTTGAGCACAAAGAAATAACCTTCAGAAACTAATTTATCCTCCTCTGAAAATCTACACTCATTTTCCTCAAACTTGAACAATGAGGCAGCTGCCGCCTGCTTTACATTTCTCTTCCAACTGCTATTATTTCTAAATTCGCTCTAAATGACTTTCTTGCATTTTCAGCAGTTCAATTTTATTCAAATGACAGTGTCCCCAACTAAATCAATACTTACTAATATTTCATCTGCCCCCCCCCTTCTTTGTCTTTGTTGTTAATATTTTACAATGGTAATGCCATTTTCAGGTGTGAATACTCGTGAAGAAATAATCTTCCACTGCTGTACCTCAGAGCTTTTTTGTCATTTTAGTTTGGATTGAAATTCAGATGAGGGAAGGAAAGAAAAATCACTCTCCAAAATAAAAAAGGCAAAAATGTTAATACCATTCATGTGGACTGGAATCAAATACAAACCTCTTCAGCAAACATTAGGAACTACAATCCTCCACAGAAATGTATTGCCTGTATTTTTTGTAGGGTTTTTCTTTCCAAGATAACATATGTTTTTCCACCAGAGTTATCTTTGACTTTCTGGTGAGCACTTTAGCCCCAACACCGATTCCAAAGGAATTTGTCATTTTTCCTCGAGATTGGAGACACATTAGAAACGTGGGTTTTGCAATTTAAGAAGCATTTCTGTTGAGCCCTCAAGGCCAGTCGGCTTTGGCTTGCTCTTGATGCACTGCAGACTAATAGCCATAAGAGTAACCATCACAGATAATAGTGATGCACTGGCTTCCATACATTTTCTCTCAGTTTATAGTTTTTTTTCCAACAGGAAATGGATGGTGAAGCAGAATGTTTAGTTTCCCTTTTACAACGCCCACACTAGGGTGACTCGTCTAATAGTGAGACAAAAAAAAACCCACCACCAACTCTTCTCTTACAACACACTGCTTTTGTTTACTCTGTTAACAAAGCTCTAAAACAAACTGCCTCCAAAAGCATGCAAATTGGTCTCATTCTTCCTCCCCCTTCCTTTTCCTTTAATGATACAAACAGCATTTAGGCATATTAGCTCCGAAGGACTTCCACTTTTTCTAACCCAGGTGTCAAGTGTACATTATGATCGCTGAAGGGACCATGTTGATCAGTTGCAGTGCTGCTGCCTGGTTTAGCAATTTTAGAAGCAAGATCTGTGGGAATATCACAAATATGACATAAAAGCAGGAGACAACAAGCTTATATGTGTGTGAAAAAGAGAAAGACACACCCACGTGGCACCGGTGCGCTCATCACTCAGTAAAGTCCCTCTTCTGTGACTCTGGAAATGGAGTGTAATTTAACTTGGGGGCCATTTCATTGTTCCCTTTAAGCTTCTTAGCTCTAAAATATTCATATTTCAGGCGAGGGAGGAAGAAATCTGTGACGGCAGCAGACAGAGGCGAGAGGGAGAAGAAAGAGGATAGCGAGCAAGAGAGGTAGAGAGAGAGAGAAACTGACGGAGTGAGAAAAAAGAGCAATGAAATAAATGAAAGAGAAACTCGGAGGAGGGGAGTGAGGAGAGGGATGCAGAGAACAGAAAGCAGCACTTTAACTGATGTTCTCTTATAAACAACTTTCTCTCTGTCTTTCTTTTATTTTCACTCTGAAACACCTCGTGGCAGACCTGTCCAACAAGAGACAATGCCGTTTCCCTGTCATCTTCCCCAGCACTGGCTGCAGTGGAGGAAAAAGGCGAGAGCAGACAGACAGTGTTGGCAATGACACAATCATAATTATAATCTGGATGTCAGTGAAAGCAGTTATTTACAGATATCTTGTCATACTCGCGCTGCCTGCTGCCACTCGCCGAAAGACAGATTTTTGCGTGATAGGTTCATTTAAAGACAATGTAATGTTTTGCTTAGAAAACTATACATAGCTAATTTACACCAGCTGTATGAAATGCAGTAAACTTCTGTGTTCAAGATTCTTGGTACACATAGTAAAATAAATACATACATTGTGTACATATACTATACGTAGGAAGTAAAATAAAATTGAATATAATAAGGGTAAAGGTAGAACAAAATAAAGAGATGGACAAAGTAAAAAATAAGAGGATCTATATTACTATATAACTACATAAAAAACTGTACAGAAAGGTTAATCTATGTTACTGTAATATGTATGGTACATGTTTCTAATTCCATTGTAGCTTTGTAGCCTGGTTCCAGACCCACATCTCTAATGTTTTTTAGGTGTTTTTTTCATTGACACCCGTTTCCCTGGCCAATCAGAGCTTTGTAGACGGATTTAAGGATGTGGACATCATCTCTCTGTACCAGAGCCAGAATCCATTCCAAACAAAAATGGCCACAAGCGTGGCTGAGATCGACGCGGCTGTGCAGGTTGTTGCAAGTCAAATTACAGTCACAACAACTCTTAAATCACATCACATATGTTCGTTCAAGTTCAATATTCCTAACAACCGCGGCCACAGCCTCTTTGTCAACTGAACATGACGTTGATGGGCAGATATGGAAGTTACAGCTGATTGGTCAGGAGGAAATAACTCCGCCTCCCAAAGAGGAAACAGCTAAAGGCCCCCATACACTGTGCAACTTTGGGGTGTCCCAGACAGAAGTTAACGGTGAAAGTCGTTTTCCGCAGTCGCTTGTTACAAGAGAGACCTGAGAACAAATTACATATACATTATCACGAGAAAATTTAGTCACACAAAGCAGTGAGATGTTAATAAGTAAATGTGAATATGTAAATAAGTGAATGTGTCCTGATATTATAACCATAATTTGTCAACAAGATACAGTAGATTCCCCCACCTTTTCACTTGCAACACATATAGTGCACATGCAAGGATTTGATGTATGTTGTTTGTTTTTCATAATTTTCTCTGGTAATTAGTAATTATCCCGCCTGTCACGGTGCATGCCTGGAGCATGCGGCTGAGTCCCCCGATTGAAACATGTGACGCTCCTCTGTGAGGGCACATCTTAGTCTTGGCACCCAGACGGCAAACGTTAATTGAATGGAGCCTTAGCCTATGTGATCCAGCTGGAAGACGATTATGTAACACTCCCAAAGCCGAATGAGTGCTGACACGATTCAAAACAAACTATACATAGAGCATTGCATTAGTGAGTCACCACGTCCTCTAAATAAAAAATCAACTTCCACAAAACACACCACAGTGGACCTATAGACTAGGTCTTGTGGATATTCATTATGAAAACTTAGCATATCAACTCTGATTTTCTTTTACCTGTCTCGCTTATGTTCTTGACTTGCCAGAATTGTACTAATGTGTAACCAACATGGGTCTCTCTTGCCACAAAATACAGCACTTGAGATGAGAGGAGAGGTTTTACTGGAGATATCTTTTGAAGAGCAAACAGAGAAGGGAAGGAATCACTTCTAGAGGTTACGACAAGAACCCTAATCTTCCATCCCCATCACCAAAAGAAAAATATGGTACACCGCAGAGCATGTATCAGCTGTTGCTTGTAAGTGAGAGAATGAGTGACGATAACAAGAGGAGGGCAGATAGCAAACAGGCAGACAAAGAGAGGGATGGAGACAGTCAGTGCAGAGATGTAATATGAGGAGAGCAGCAGTGAGGAGTGGTGTATGTGGGCTGTACAGTAGCTAGGCAGGCTGGGCTGCTGCTCCTGCTGTTGCTGCTTTAAAAGAAAAACCCAAAGCTGAATTGATATGCTAATTTGATTGAGAAGGTGTGGGTGGATATGGAGAAGGTTTTAAGCAGCGAGAGGGACAGAAAGAGAGAATGACAAGAAAAGAGAAGGAAAGAAAGGGAGAGTGGGAGTGAGAGACGTGATGGAGAGAGGGAAAAGATTGAAATGAAACAAATGGGAAGGAGTGGGACGAGAGGCGAGCTCAGCGTGGCTCTGCACTTTGGGGTTAGAGAGTTTACAGTCAGTCACTGAGCTGTTGTCAGCCAGCTGTGCATTATTAGTGGCAGCAGCTACGGGCTGGCAGTACAGTCTCCACCAGCGCCTGTTGACACATTGACTTGTTTTTTAAACATTTGTTAATTAGAACATACATATGTTTTGTATATTATATTATATATTATATAACCGTGGTGTCCAGAAAATATGACATACAATTATTTTATCAGTATTATTCCAGTTTATTACAACTTGAATCTTATTTTCATAGCTTTATCCATCATTTCTATCATATATGATAACATTGTACTCAGTAAAGTAATTGCTGAGATCCGGGAACACAGAAAAACAAGCAGTCAGATGATTAGATAAACAGGCCAACACTTCAGCCAGATTATCTAAACTTCTTTATTTAAGTAAAACTGAAAGTGAAACCCCAAAGGTTGGTAGAGATATACAGATAGATAGATATTTTATTAATCCCGAGGGAAATTTAGGAATTTAAGAAACTTTGGTAATAATCCAACATCCAATAACAAGGGTATTTCAGACAGAAATGTGCCTGAAAGAATATTCAGTTGATAGGATGCTACACCTCTCTAAAATGTAAGTCATCACTAGTGCAAGAGTAGTGCAACACGAGTACTTGACCACTGACAGTCAGTCCATCAGGGTCCTGAATGACCTGAGGGTAGCGCTAAGAGATAATTGGGGCAAGCTTTCATTGAGTCCTTGTAATTGCCTCAGAAGAGATCCATAGAGGAGATGGCATCACCCTTATTGTTTGAGATTTTAATTTTAAATACAATAGAGTGGAGAATTATCATGTTAAAACAGGAAAGAACGTAACCAAAAAGGGGTTGGAAGCACACTATTGTGTAATCTATCAACGTATGCTATAGCTTTAAGATTTTCTTTCATTGGGACTAAGGGCCCCAAAACCACAAAAGGCATACCCTGATCAAAAGTGCACAAATGTATGTGTATTATCTGTTTGAGTGGTAACTCTAATCTTCTTCTCACTGATTCTCAGAAACAGCCAGGACCAGAGGGTTCACTGAGGACGGTTGTCATCCAGGAAAGGAGGCTCCATGTCGGGGTCCACAATGGCTGGTGTTTCCTCGACAATCCCCAAGTGGTGGTGCTCGAGCCCCTAGCCTCAGGGGCCAGAGTCCCAGCAGACAGTACCTCCAAACAGAGCACCCTGGACAAGGACAGGTGAGCAGAGGAGTAAGACATATGTAGGTATATGTCTACAGTGGAGCTATTACTGTAAGCTACAGGAGATGGTGGAGCATAATTCTGTTGTCAAACAAAATCCACAGATGTGCAAAAATATTTTCAGGAGTGCTTATTTTTATAGTATTTCATCAGCCTCTCCAGGCGCTGGTCCTTTTGCTGATAGGAAACTGATTGAAAGTTTATCCTGTAAAGTCAGCAAAAACTGTATTTTTGAAAAAGGTTGGTAAGAATTTCATTTGTGTATATTGTTGGTTGGAAGCCGTCTGGGAAAAGTGAAACATCTTATT
This sequence comes from Macquaria ambigua, assembly GCA_008360985.2. Classification (NCBI taxonomy): domain Eukaryota; kingdom Metazoa; phylum Chordata; class Actinopteri; order Centrarchiformes; family Percichthyidae; genus Macquaria; species Macquaria ambigua. Next base: position 87,625 of record VMKM01000717.1, on the reverse strand, counting down.
CTTCCCTGGTGTCCATTTGCTTCATACTTTCCTGCTTTCCTAGATTTGGTGTGTTTCACATTCCGCCTTCCTTATCACATGTAGTTGGTCGAGAGCAGTTATTTCATATACTGTTGGCATTTTCTTCTTTTTTGTCACATGAGAGGACAGCAGACACACTCCTGTTTTGCTGGACGTGGCAGAACTCCACAATGCTGCCATGTGGCTGGATGTTTGATTGCTGGATACAGTTGTCCTTTGATATGGACTAAAGCAAACTGTGCTCAGTTTGAAAATGCCTCAACACAACCCTTTCTTTTTTATCTTCTTCCATTATGCCACACTTACAGGTATATTTAACCACACAGGAAAACCTATAGGCAGGTGACAAATGAAAGGAAAAACCTGAGTAAGTGAGTAAAGAAACATCAAGACTGCTTGTAGGAACAAATATATTATGTTTACATTTTGTATGTGACTTTGTTAGTGGTCTATTGACCTCGCTCAAAGAATAAACACTGTATTCTTGATGAGGCCGCACATGTCCTAACACAACCCCAGCCGCATAATTTACACACTATTCTATGCCATACAGGCTTCCACCCTCATAAAACAGCCAGCCAAAACATTCCAGTGCGTGTTAGTACTTTATAACCAATCAAGGAGATATGGCTCCTGCTGCCTTTGCCCCTGGGTTTTATTGAGACACCCTGACACTCAATGCTAACCTTGTCAAAGTGGATCTGCTGGCGTAAGGTCACCAGCGTCTGCCTTACATCAGCAATAAAACACTTGGATTGAACGGTGTTACCATGTCAGATGCAGAACAAAGCCAGAGAGGTACAGTACCACGGACGGAAACTGAACCCAAGGTGAAGGTGCACGAGAATTTGCACCACCTGCACCACACATCACATAGAGATCCTAAATCTAATGAGAAACATTCAATAAATGAGTATACTTTCAGAAGGTTCCATGTAGAATTTCAGTGTTAAGGCTCACTCCTTTATTTTGTTAAACTTGACATTTCCACAAATTCAGGTCCTCAGATTCAGGATCAGAGCTGGTGATTGCGCTTTGCTAATGGATCGGTAGCGGCTGTAGCAAAGCCCGACCCCTTCCGATACTGTGTTTTGTACCTCATTGTGCTTTGGGTACACCAGCTGTCACAAATACCCCATTACATCCCGTTAAATCACTGGAAGTATTTTCTAACATAAATGTTGTGAGCGAATGAACCTTTTGGCCGGCACAAGTAAACAGCAGCCAGCATCAGTGACTCATTGAGCAGAACTGCTTTGAGTTAAAATTAAAATGTTTTGTGTCTATTTCAGCAACATTGTGCAGGTGTGTCATGCCTGTAACTTGAGCATTTTCCAGTAGGTTATGAAGAGAGGATATGCAAATCCTGCCATAAACAGATCCACACTATCGCCTTTCTCTCCACATATAATATGCAAAATACTACAAAACCAAATATCACAAGAAACTGTTAAAGAATAGCTGTGATGCAAGGTATGTTTTCTCATTTGGTAGAGTTTCAGAATCATATAGTGGTATGTTAAAGGAAAGTTTGAGATTTAGGAGTGCTCTAGCCTGCTAAACAAAAATATTGAATAGAAGTTGAGCAAGTTAAAATGCTGGTATATCCCATTTTCTTATTGTAAAGTCATCATTTTGATACTTTTCTGTGCACGTTTGTCGTGCCTTAATGATGAATGAAGAAATGAGCTTGTGCGGACAGTACTGTCTGCAAAATACCTAATTGATTGAAAGCATAATGGTGTGCACACACATGCTGTCAGATACATTCAATAGCAGAGGCCACAGAGTACACTGGATGTGTTTTATTATATTCTTCCACCCCTTTCTGTCAGTGTAAGGTCATTTATTTAAGCTGTGGCCCTCAGTATGATTAGGTGGAGTATTTTGTACAGTTTCATGAAATAATGATGCATTGGTCTTTTTAGTTAAAGGAATAGTCAGATTATTAAATCTAAAAATAAAAGAAAGCTGTAAAACTCAACAGATGACACACAGACAGTGAAAGATGTTCCCCTTTTCAGTGTGTATCTGAAGCAGAATGTATTGTGTTTGCTACTGGGTGGACCTCCATAGGGTGGCATGCTCGCTTGGAAGAAATGTTTGTACATTTTGAAGTTAAATGCATCAATCTGGTGCAGAGAGCAACATTAAGAGGCTCTTTGTGCTCTAGTAAACAATTTAATCATAAACACGTTGGTTGTGTAACTGAGTGTCTTGGGTTCACCTAACTGGGCAGGTTTAATAAAAAAATAAAAAAACTGGACATGGAGTAGTGCAATGACCAGCAGCAACAGCTTTTATTTTCTCTCCCACATGTCAAAAATGGAACTTTGCCAACAACTCCTGCCTTACGGCAACTCTGAGGGGACACACTACCTCAAATACAGAAACACATAATAAACAGGACAGTCTGTTACAGTTGTATAGATATGAATGGTAATGACACCGGAATAAAGTCACACCCAGAAAGCATGGTAAACGAGACAGAGTTTAGCTAATGACGTTAGCCTAATGTCATTAGCTAAACTACATCTCGTTTTACCACGTTAATGTTAACTAACTTAGCTAAAGTTAGATTAACGTTAATTATCAATAACTTCTGCAGTAACGTTATCTGTTTGCTGTCATACATTGATAATGATAAAATTGTGTTTGGACTAGTGGATGACTGCAGGGGATACTGTACCGCTAGTTAACGTTACTTACCTCAAACGATGTTGCCTTGGTGTCTCGGATACAGCCAGGAATGTGCACGTGAGTGTGCACACAAACAGGGAGGGGGATTCTTTCCTGAAGCAACGGTGCAAACACGTTATAGATCTTTTATGTTATTATGAGAAGTGTAAAAGTGGGCTGCCACATTCTAGGTAATTAATGGGAAACACTGTGGGTGTCTTATAAGCATAAGAACGTAATAATAAACACAATGCTCAATTACTTAATTATATGATTACAATAATCGTCATCATCATCCAAATAATGCCAAACATTATATGTTGTGCACTTTTTGTTTTCTTTGAAGAAGAAAGCGGGTTGTAGTATGATAACACCAGTGTAGGCAATAATTAGGATGTTTGCCTTTTTTTGAGTGCTGCCAGTGAAATCTGACAGTCTGCCTTGCTTGTGTTCTGCCTGGTGCTTCCAGACAGCAGAGAAAGAGAGAGAAAAAAAACGGAAAAAAACCCCAAACAAATCTGAAGTGCTCACCTGTTCCATTCTCCAGAGAGTCCATGAAGCGAAAAAAGAAAAGGCGCTCGGCCCCACCTCATGACACGCCAGCGCTCCACAGTATGCTCCCGCCTATGGTGTATGCAAACTGTGAATGACGAATACCAAGAGTGCTGTTCCACTGCTCACACAGGAGGCCAGTGCTTGCCAGGGAACATTCTGCAAGCGAGTGTAAATCCTCAACACATTGATTTCTTTTCCTTTTAATAAAAAATAAAACTGTATTAAAAGAAATAAAGGAACTACTTTTAGTGAAGCATTGTCATTGTTTTTCAGTAACGGCTTTAAAGCGCATAAGTCACAAGTAATCTTTATGTGTGCTTCTTTCCTTGCCTCTCTCTCTCCTAACACACCCTTCACACCTTCACTCTATGTGCGTGTCTCTTTTCTCTCTCCCCAGCTCGGCAACATCATCCCTCCCTCAGACGCTGGGCCTTCGCAGCAGCTTGGAGCTCAGGTTGACCAATCATCAAGCTTTGGCAATCATCTTCCAGCTGGAGTTTGTCTTCTCTGCTCCAATTGGCCGAGAGACGATGGTAAGAGGGATGCACAAACATACACACAGTATACACTGAGTCCTAAATCCTAAACCCAGGTCCTAGCCTGAAATCAACCTCTTGATGAAATGAGGACAAACCAGAATGACCTCTTCACTCACTTTGAAGTTCTAAACCTCATACAGGTCTTCACAATAATAGATGTAGAAAGACACCTGCACACGCACCCTATCCTCTTTTCATCCTGGCCCTTGTTCTCGCGCCACCTCTCTGTTGTCCTTGGAATGTCACTCCATCCATCTCTTGCCAGTGTCTCCCAGAGGAAATTACTGAAGGCATCCTTGGCCACAAGTCCTCTGTAAACAAACAAGACTATAAGAAGTATGGATAGGAGGATGGAAGTGAGGAGAACAAATCCAGTCATGATGATTTGACCCAAGCTGGCAGCTTGCATCTTATCGTCGCCGTTTGTCCACATATTTGGTCATGTGGAGGTTCATCTATGCTTAAATTTTGGGTCTTAGATTGAGACAGCTTCCCAACCTCTCTTGAAATTTTGCATAAAGCTATGAGTTCAATTACTAACTTTGCTTCTTTTGAAGAAAATACACTTTAATTAAAAAGATACTACTTACTTAAAAAGAGGTTTGTCTCGAAGCATGTTTTCTTAAAGTTGCCTGTGGAGTTTTGTTGTTATGTAAGTTATAAGTTACACACCAAAACACATTGTGTGTGTGTCCTTGAGCTCTAAGAAACATGTTGAATGCATTTCCTTCCTCATAAAACATTTGCTAAGCCAAGTTTTTAAGTATTTTACGTCCTGCATTATTTACATCCATGTTTACTAACATGCAGTCTTCTTTTTCCCTGCCTTTGCTGGCACATTGCAGTATATCTTCTATCTGGTGTTACCGCCACCTGTAGATAAGTAGAAAAGTATGAAATCATTTTCACTCAACTGCGTGAGTGTGTGCACGTATTCGCATCCTTGTGCACGTGCACGAGATAAAAAAAACGGGGACCCACTCATAAAAATAACTCCATAGTGCTACTAGCTACAGCCTATTACTCTCACACACACGAGCATTTTACCAGATTCGTTTCAGAAATAATCTCCGTCCATACTACATGCCTGAAAACACATATCACACGACCATTCACGTGCACTGGGCATGCATGTGCCAGTGTAAACAGGAAGCAGATTGTCTACTCTGTGGTTGGTTGCTTAGTTAATTGCAGGAAATTCTACGAATGAAGAACAGCAATGGAGAAAAGTAAGAGCAGAGATTTCTATGCTTGGACCGACGATGAGGTGGAACTGTGTTGTAGTTCATTATCCATGTTGAATTAACTGCTGGTAGTCAAGGCTGATGTTTGTTTTCTTCTGGAAAAGGGTCACATGATAGGGGTGTGACGAATCACATACAGTAGTGGCTGATAAGACCCAATCAGGAAGTGAACGTGGGTGTCTGTGTCATCGTTTTAAAAGGTCTCCGTTTCCCGCCGTCCTCACTAAAGCACAGATTTTTCTAAAACAGGGCCAGCAGAGTTTTAAAAGGTCTCTGTTTTAGGCGTTATAAAACGCTGGAGTAGTGTGGACGCTAGGCGTAAACGTAGCAAATGTTATGTGTTTTAAAACAAAAACATGTTAGTGTGGATGCAGCCTCAGCTGTGGCAGTGGTTGCTGCTTCTCTCACCCCACCTCTTTGCGTAAGTTAGGATTTTGTGGCTCCAGTAAATAACAAACTGGCAATGACCAGTAAACTCTGGGCATGACTCACTTTACTCCTTTTTGTATTCTTCTGAACTTTTGTATTCAATAAAGAGAGAAAAGGAAAAAACAAACAAACAAAAAGCTTCCAACTCGTACACCTTGAAATTAAAAGCTTAGCATAAACAAAGCTTAACAAATTCCGCCACAATTTAGCACATTGACCATACACGGTCCAGCCATATACTAGGACCTAGCCTTGCTTCCACTTACTGTTAGAGAGACTCAAATAGGATTTGATTTAGTATTATAATGTTTTCATTGTCACCACAGTCCCCATGAACTAACACAAATGTCCACATGAGACAAACTAGAGCCTAACTGATTAAGTGGTAGCAGCAAATATGTTGGCCGATACATAACATGAATTTGCAGCACAGAAAACAAATGTCGGACGGATGCCAATCAGAGGGTGGGGCTGACTATTTTTTGAAATTTGTCAATACATGTGCCAATAGCAAAGCTATGATTTAAATGAGGAAATATCTGATTAAAGAATAAGTAAACAAGAATATGAACAGTCATTCAATGCCAATTCTCAGTTCTTGACAGTTTTTGATACTCGGTGTTGCAGACACATTTTGGTCAGTATTCAAAAAGCATTGAGGTTCAATGCTCAGACCTAGTCAGAGGATTTCTTTAGGTCTCTTTGTTTCAAACATATCGAGTTTCAGTTGGGGTCCATGTACATAAAATTACCAGAATTTAGACATAATCTCTCTTCACTTTGCAGCTGTGTGCAATAGTTGACAGTAATTAGTAATCAGTGTCTTGGACCGCCTGTCATTTAAAGTTCACCGACCCATTATGTTGATTTGTTGATGTAATGGGCTGATAGGCTTCAATCAAAAATGTAATAATTGTCAGTTATTGTTGTTCAGTATTATTTTGGACAGTATTGCTAAAATGAATCTTTTGTAGAGCATATAAAGTTAGATTTTGTCTGGAAAGCAATAACCTAAATCTCTCTGAGACCTTTTTGTAAGTTCTGTTTGATGATGTAAATGGTCTTTAAGAGGCATGTCCAAAGCTTTTGCAACCATACTTCTGGGATTGTTAACATAAAAATATCAAATTTCAACACAAAAATATCTGCAGCTTTTCTCCATAAAATTTGTCATTTAGTTGAATCCTATTTTGAAGTGCTGTCATGTCTCCCCTCTGTCCATATGAATTACATAGACCAGTAGCTGGCACCTGTTCCAGACCGACACAGTCAACACATCCCCAGGGAAGTAATTTCTAAATTCAAGCCGCACCACTTAACAACCGCTCATGGCATGGAAAACCTCAGAAAGACTGGTAATTATGTGTGTGGGTAAGCCTTCAGCACTTAATGCATACCAAGGCTGGGCTCTCATTGTGTTACTGTGTGTTGTACTTTATACAAGCAGGGGTCACCAGATCACCAATTAAAAGCAGCAGAAAAACAACCAGCCACTCGGTCATCGGAGCGCCACGGTACATTTGCATTTATGTATTAATTCACCCATTCTTACCTCGGCAACCACTTGACAACCAATCATTCTGTTGTAAATTGACCCCCCCCCCTTCTCATTTTATTTTATTTTATTATTTATTTAGTTATTACAATGGATGGGAATGATTAGTCCACAGACTTGGTGACACATAATAGATATTGTTTAGGGGAAAAAAACAACAGTTTCTACAGAAGAGCATGAAACATATCACAGCTCAAGTGGGGAGTAGCTCATCATCTTCACCATCTTTGTTGCATGCAGTTTGTCCATGTACCTCTGTCTTTTATGAAGGAAAACAAATCCTGATGTTACCATACCATGATCTGAATTATCATCAAAGAATATAATTTTTGCGACTGAGGAACTATATGCCGGTTATTTGAAACTTGCAGTAAACACTGCTTATGGAGAGGCACACAAATTATTCAAATTGCTTTAAATGTTTTGGCCAATAATCTGCTACACACCTAGTTTCTCGACACAAGTCCTCTTTGGGGGTGCGCTGGTTTATTTTGCTCAAATGCTTAAAATGACTATGTTATTATATGTTATGAGAGTAAGGAGAGGATTAAAAAGCTGAGGTGGATGGGAATGTGCATCATTTTGCATCTATTTGGTCAAATAACAAAGTAGTGGACAAGTTTAGATTTTGACATGATGACAGCGCTAGATGAAAAGTCAGGGGATCACATATATACATAGAGTATTGACCCTACTTGTGCCCTACTAGTGGCATAGTCTAAAAGCTGATATATACTTGAAAGGAACAAGGTTGCATGACATGTTGTCTTCCACATCACAAATTCAAAGTTGAACATACTGTTTTCAAAGTGGCTGCCTTTGATGGTGGAAAAAAGAAGCTGGTTGTCATAGTGGGGTAGGAAGTTATAAAGCTGAAGTAGAACATGTAGTTGGCACAAGAGATACATAGCAATAGGCTACAGAAAATAAAACATTGCATTTGCAGTCAGCACGCAGGTATGTGGTGTGTGTTATGAGTCTATCACCTCCATGAAACTGAGCAAATATGTCTCAGCCTGTTCAGAACTTGATTCAGGCTTCAGTTGCACTCTGCCAGTCTCTTTTCTGAAAGCAAACTGCCCTCCATTGCTGCCAACATGAAGGCGATTGGTGCAGTTCAGCAGTGAAGACAGAGGGAAGGAATGAAGAAGGGCTCTGCCAATTATCACATCTATGTACACCTCTGTTGCAAAGTTAGAGACTGGGCAATGCAGACCACCCTTATCCCACCTAATGAACATTTCACCATTTTCAGACTGTCTATACAGCACTGGCTATTGGTCTTAGTGGTTAGTCAGTCCTTTCACCTCCTTGGTTCAGACCATATCTCAATAAGTTATGGCCAGGTTTCCATGAAGTTTGCTGTAGAGAAGGTTCATGTTCCCCAGAGGATAAAGCCTAATGTTTTTGATGACTTCCTAATCTTTCCTCTTGTTCTGCCATTGGACCAAAATGTCCACTTGTACACAGGAAATACCAACATGTAATAGACAGATTTCATTGAAGATTTGAGCAAATTCATGCTAAACAAAAGATGACCGCTTTCCATTTTGGACACTTCATGAGCTCTCCTATTGTGCCTACCAGCCCTAGTCCAAAATATCAACTTTGCACACACGATACCTTTATTGGGAACATTCATGCTCCCGATGGGATAAACTTTCTTTGCTTTTAATGGAAAAAGTTCACTGAAGTCGAGAAATCATCCCAGAATAGCTTGGCAAAAACTGTTGTGTGGGTTGCAAAAAAAGATATGCCACATTCTACTTCATCACCTTCGTCTTCTCTGGCTTGGATGTTTGATGAGGTGAGAGATATTTAGCAGGTGGAGAGTAATTTCTGACTGTGTGTGGGAGTGGAGTGTGTTTGCATGTGTGTGCGTTTGTGTGCTGATTCATGCATATGTTATTTGTGAGTGTTAATCCAGAGCCTGATCAGTCTTGGGTGCTGACTGATAAGGGAGGCAGTATGATACATACGGCAGCAGCCTAGCACCTTAAATCTCACCCAACCACCCAGTGCATCTTGCAAAAGGTTCCCCTCAGCAGACTGCAAAAAATTCAGTCTCTGCGTCTTTGGCTACCAAGAAGATTGTGATGGGACAGTGTACCTGTCCCTGCACTGTCATAGCTTTAAGAAATGTGATGCTTTTGAGGTTTTATAGCTGTGTTGAGCTGAGGTGTGCCTTCAGGGCAGGCAGCTGCACCCTGTCAACAGCACTTCACAGCACTTGACAACACTTGTGAACCACAAATGTGAAGGTTCATGTCTGATTGCCACACTTTTCAGGCCCTTGTGGATCTATACTGGTATTTAAAGAGCAACTTGCAGGTTGCAGACTCCAGTGAACCAATGTGTGGGAAAATAATGAAGAAACTAGATGTTCACATCATAATGCGCAAGTATCAGCTTGTATCAGTCATATCTGGCATTGCCTAATATAATCCCACACTACGTTTTACAGTGCTGTACCAAAGGGTTGAAGGGATTGCGTTTTGTGTTTCAGATGCACCAGTAAAGTCCCGTCATCTGCACAACACGCACCCAGGCACGAGACCTAGCGTCTGTGCTTTTCCTGTTAGGAAAACTGTGGACTGGATGTCCTGACAGGTACAATAATTCACCATGATGAAAAATAGTGAAATGCAACGTAAAACTACCAAAAAAAAAAAAAGACAGACTCACTAAATTACAACCGCTCAGGTTCACTACCACCTACTACCGTGCGTTGAGCTGAGGCAGTCAGAGACAATGACTCCCTTTTGTTACGTAATATGACGCGTTGTTGAAAAAAAGAATGTTTTTAACTGAACACGGCCACTTTTTCCTCTGAATTTTTGCACTTATGTCTTTTAAAGCATAAAATTCTGCATTAACTTTTCACATGGTCATTTTCAGGAAAGGTTAAATATAAATTTTGTCAAAAAAATTCAGCCTGCAAGTTGCTCTTTCAACCTGCAAAACTCAAATCAAGTTGCTTTAAATGGAATAGGCTTGAGTGGATAATACAGTTTAATTGCAGTTATATTCTTGGAAATGCACCTTTGACCTTGGTGACCTCTCTGAGGCCATTCAGTCAAAAACAAAACATGTCAATACTTTAAATATGGCTATTGACATCAGTGACAGCTTATTTGGAATTATGGTGTTTAAGATAAGACAAGATAACACTATTGATTCTAGATGGGGACATTTGGTGTTAGCACAAAAAAACAGACCAGATAAAGATACAGAATAGGTTGAGCAGAGTAAAGGAATAAATAAGCAGAACTACACCATAAATCTAAATTACAAAGATGTATGTAGATACAACAAGTAGAAGAGACAATACATTGAATGTAGAGAGCTACTGTATATACAGTACAATATCCTAGGCCAGTGTACATAAACATTATGAGCATTAATTTAATATATGTGTAAAAAATAGACTTTAACCAATAGTGCAGTTTCCTGAGCAATGTGTAGTATGTCACTATGAAAATTATATTTTATGCTGAAGATGCAGTTAAAACATTTGAAATTGGTTCACTGTCTTAACATGTTGAGTGTTTTGAGTTTTTGAATGGCTGTTTTATAGCCTTAAAAGCTGAAGTTGAAGATATTAAAGGATATTAAGTTGTACCTGAAGTTGCAGCACTGAAAGAAGTGCAAAAAGTGGCAGCTAACAGAATTACTGAAAGAAGTAAAAATGGCATTTAAAATGGGAGTTTTGAAAAGGCGTTGCCGTTTCAGTTTAAGTGTACACACAGTGAATTTCAAGCTCTGAAAGGAGTTAAAATACAAGCAATGAAAGGTAGTATAATAAAATGTAATATACATATAGTATATACACATATATGATATATAATAAATGGGAAAAAGGTGTTTAAAAAAAGTAAAATAAAATGAAATATATATATATATATACACATATAGATTTATAGGATAATAGAATAGTATACAGTAGTATAGGAATGATGTATAAAATGACATTACAACATATGTAATAAGATAGAATGTATTTTTTCAGAATAACCCTCTAGGATTCAGTAATAATACAAATGGCTTCGTTGTGCAGTCTGATGGGAGTGGGCACAAACAGATATCTTATTGTGTGTGTGGATTCACCCTTGAGTGACACATAGATACCTTGAGAGTCTGTTATAATGGAGTACTAAACCTGTTATCTATCGTTTCCCATGTTGCTCTGCCTCTGACTGTATACCTTGCCACTAGATGGTGCTGTCTAGTGCAACTTGAGGAAGCTTCCTCTGCTATAGGGCTGTGCCCGGATGGGTGAAGGGCAGGAACATGCAGTCTGGCTTGCTGTTGTTCTTTCCTCTGATTAAATAGAATTATGTCTTTTGATGTATTCTGAGGGGGCTAAGGTGGGTGAAAAGAGTAAAACAATTTTGTTGAAATCCCTTCTCTCCTAAAACATAACCGCTGCAATCCAGAGGAAATCACTCGGTGCTCTGAGACTGCCTACATGTCTCATGCTTGCTGTGTTGAGAAGCCAGTCTGCTTCTCACTGCAAGACAAAGTACAAGGATGGCCTCCTTTTACAAAATTGCATTGCCCTCATTGCCTTCGGTTATGATGAAAGAAGATCATGCTGTGTCGTCATTTGTACTCTTTGGTATTTTTGATTTAAGTTGTGATTGGGTTGCTCTTCCTGTCTTGTCTCTGTGTCGCATTCTGTCTCTCTCTCAGAGCCTTTAAGCGGACTTCTTTCATGCTCCTTAGCAGCAGTCAGAGGGATGGAGATAACAATTTAAATTAAGGGGGCTGGGGAGAGGAGAGGAACTGGGAATTTGTCTGATAGGCTGTATCTCAGAAGGTGTCTGGGGTCAACGAACTTAATAATAACCAACTTTTCTTTCAGTCAAATACATTATGTCCACTTCCTGTCTTCTTGCTTTCTTTTGGTGTTTCGGTATTTCCTTCTCAGTCTCTATTCCCTCTCTCATTAAGGGCTCATTGTGTTACTCAGCATCCCGCTCAGTGCCTATGCCTTGATGGGCTTCACCCGGGAACTCTGTCCTTCCGTGTCCACTCCAGCTACACTTTTCCACATCACTCTCTGCTGCCTATTGAACAAACAAAACTGTGAACGAAAAAGAAAGACAGGGTGAAAGTATGCTCGAGAGTTGCAATTAGTGGCTCCGCTCACTGCTGTGCTCGCTTCTGACGCCTCAAAATATTAAGATGATGGTAACCTTCATTCCCTGCATCTCCTACCATATTATTACTGTAATTGCTCATTTATGTACTGTATTGATTTGTGGTATGAAATGTGGTATTAATTAGATATGAAACTTATACACATACAGATAGTTCAGTCTATCTGCTCTAAACGCTATGAGGTAAAGTATGGTGCCCTTGACATAACTTTGATTTTTCCTATGTAGAGTTAAAGGGTTGGTATTATTATTGGGTTGGTACCCAACATACAATAAACAAAAACAAAACATGAATCTCATTTGCCTCTAGTGGTATGTATTCATGTAGATAGTTTTGGTTTTATTTTTCCAGATTTTAAGATGTCACCCTCTGAGATTTCTGCCTCCACCCCAATACAATGGAGTTGAATAGAATTCATTTTTTTTGGTACTCACAGCAATGAAAAATGACATTTCAAAATTAAACAGCAGTATCTCTTTACAGAATCAGTGTCTCCATTATTCTGGATAATCCACAGACCACACTGTCAATAGGTTTTGGGACTATTTCTTCAGTAGAAAATAGTTCCAATCACCTCTGTTGTATTGGGGTGTAGGTCTGCTTATTAGCTAGACAAGCTAGAGACCGAAGCTAATATCTAAACATTATTCTTTTAGGGTGTTAGCCAGTCTCACTAATTATGTGAGTTTTTAAAATGATCTTGCAATTGACAGTGATCTGTAAATCATTCATTAAAGGCTAAATTGCTTTTGTATGATTATTTTTTATCATTCATTGTATTTACATTGGAGGCATCATTTTATGTTCTTTTCATTGAGCCCTAAGACACTTGCTGCCTTGATGACATTTGATGATGTCAATGATGGTTTACAGATACATGTGATGAGTTAATGATAATACAGGTGCTATAAATACACACAGGTATGCATAACGGTTGTGCGTGATTACAGCTCCTCTGACATTGTTGGAGAACTTCAATGCGACACAATTGTTGATATTGCGCCACTTCCTTTGCATTCTTTTCATTGAAAGATTAGAGGAACAGGCAGAAGTACTGATCTGCAAAGTGAATGTGTTCTACAATAATTGAGATATATTAAACAGAACCATGCATATGCACAGCTTTATACATCTGATGAAAAGAATGTGTATGCATACTTCTGTCTTTGTGTGTAGACAGAGTTTTTATTTAGCCTTGAACCTTCATAGAGTTTTATGTATCAGGCCCCACTAGTCAGTGAACACCTGGAGAAAAATCAAGGCCATTCACATCCTCGAACAGAGACAGGGGTTACAATCCTTCCCATATACAACCACCTGTTATCACATCAAGGTCAAGAACCAACTTTGATGCTCAAAACTAAACATAAGTGAGTGTTAAATTCCAATATGTCCCTGTCCCTCTTTCATACAAGTCACAAGAGCATTGATAAGAGCAAATACTTAAAATAAAATAATTTGACCCTTTTAATCGCTCTTCTTTCAGCTCCTTTACATGCTCGTCTATTTGAGAAGTGAGAAAATAGTATCCATCATAGTGCATCAAGCATTCAGTCATCCATTCAAAAGTGTAAGTGGACGCCTTCCCCAGTACATGATTTACTCACTGTGAGAATACTTGGGTCACTGACAGCTGACGCGAGGCGACGACGGCTCTCCTAATTGTGGTCTGTCAGCACCAATTTAGCCCTGCTGTAACTTCATCTGAGACATCTCTGGCCTGCTCCTGCTTGACGATCGCTGCCTCTCCTCAACAACTATTAGCTTGGCACTGCTCATCAATTGAGCCATGTAATACAGATGCATATGGCTTAATGCAAGACGATGGGACTTATTGTTGTCTGCCTTCTTCTGCTGACAAGCACTAGCTCATCGCTAATGGAGGGGCCGGTCCAGGGGAAGTGGAGGCAGGAGGCGCTGCTGGCCCGCACGGCTTTGTCCTTTTGCCAGGAAACAATTTGTCGGGAGGCGTGACAGCTGCAGTCATCCAAAACACTGACACGGAATGAGTGACTGCTCGTAGGTCGTAGCCTCAGAAGGATGGAAGCAAAGCAGATACATGGATAGACAGATGGGATGGGAGGGGCATGTAGAGAGGAGATACTTGGTTTCATCCTCTCACTAACCACCGTTACACTTCTGAGAGACTGTCATCTGGATATATGCAGACGCCATGAATTTGGCAGCATGCCCATTCCTTATATGCTATGTAAAGCAACATTCCAGCTCAAAGAAAACACGGTCATCAGTAAACCAAAGATGTTCGTTGTGGTGGTCGGCCACAGATCACATTGAGCAGCATTCGTGAATTGTTTTATTTTCTGTCTGTGGTTTAATTTAAAACCACAAACAAAAAACACTTGTCAGCTGTCAGAGGGGCGACAGAGAATAAGTTCCAAATAACTGAGGCTGATGAGTGGATACAGAACTCATGGAGAGCACTGGAGAACATCCTGCTATAGATATAAGACATCAAGGTCAGGCATGTGGCTATATATTGTATAAGTGCTGGAAAGCATTTTAGCCAACAGTAACTTAATGCATGCAATGCACCATTTGAAGCAAATCACTGAAAATGATAAAAAATACAATCTTTAATGGAATACTTTTGTAGTGGTCCTTGTGTTTTATTTATTTCATAGCCTAGACATCTCCAAAAACCTATATGAGGATTTATTACTTATAGAGTTTGTTCTTAGCTATGGATATTTGGGGTAAAAAAGGATTGCTGGATCCTACCAATGTTACAAATTTGTACGTACCTGCGACTTAACATTTCATGAATTAAGCTTATTTTGTTAGATTCTGTATATTTTCAAAAAGCGGCTTGGGCCTTTATTTAACTCAGCTTCAGAGTGGTTAGGCCTTATTTAAACAGACTGATTGTGATTGGAATTAATTAGTCAGTGAAAACAGCATAGCTGAAACTCAAAGAAGCAGAGTGGTGAGTAATATGTGACTTTGTTATTGTGTTGATGAATTAGTTCTGTGGAAATGTACATTATCGCGAGTTTATCATTTTAGCCGTACCAATAATTCTAACCCTTCTCAGTGTTTTTTGACCAGCCTTTTTTTGTTCATGCCAGGAACATGTGGTTCTGTTTTTACTCATTCATTGATGTGCCCACAACTGACTGTTTGCCAAGCCCTTCCCCCTAAGCAAGTGTTTGAGACAGTGGTGGGCAAATGAAGGCTTCTCATTTGTAGCCAGCAACCGGCAAGTTTGTTGGGAGAAATGACAACTGTCGCTAGCAGATTTTATCAGCTGAAGCTCGCTTTCTAGTTAAGCTAACATTAGCTTCATGAGTTTCCAGCTGACTTATTTTAAAACGAAAATATGCACTTAATGGCTACATACACGACAGAGCCACTAACATAGCCTACATTCTGATATGCACCCAAGCCCGGTACTACACTGTACTACATAGTGGATTTGCTAGTCCTGAACAGGGCTTTTTTAATGTAACCTGCAACCCCACGATAATGTAGTATGAAATGCTCCTCACTAGGGAAGTAACGCTGGGCTACTACTGTAGATACTAAGCTAGTTAGCCGGACATGCTAAGCAGAAAAACATACACATACAATTTTGTTGGAGTTTGGTGTTGGAGAGGGTTATAAGAAAAAACACCATCCACCCATGAACACTGTGGTGAAAATCTATTGTAAATATTGAATCTACTACATACATATTGCTGACTCTTGACCGATGGCTTAGTAATTGTGGTTAAGAATGTGAGGCGAGCATGCGTTGTGTGTGGTGTTAGACAAGCTTTCCATTAGTTGAGATATATAACGGATATCAGTCTCTTAATTACCTATTTATTCCTTCCTCTGCCTCAGATGTCACTGCCAGGGGATGGAAGATAAACAGTAAGTGGAGCAGTAAGCAGTGACATGGCTAGAGGATGTGTTTATTAAAGGTGTTGGTGTACAGCTTCTCCTGTGTGCCACAGAGACTCTTGTTTGGATTTTAATTGGCTCACCGACAGGTACATGCTGTATAGATTGTTGTGTGTTTTTCCTGTGACTTCCCTTAAGTGGCTGTTTGTGTGTTGCTGTGTTGCAGTTTGATGTTTGTGTGTGTGTCTGTGTGCATTTGCATGGTTATTGCGGGCCCCTGCAGGCTTTAATGATGTTTGCTGAATGAAAAGCATCTTGTGAAGCTCTCCCCAATCACATGCTCATTAAAATGCTCTCTTTACAATGATACTATCCCCTGAACTTATGAACCCCCCCCCCTGGTCTTACTTTGCTTACTTACATTACATGACATGTGAACATAGAGTCCTCCCACTGGTGTGGACCTCATCCACAAAGAAACCAGTTATATTTTTGTTTGGTTCTGATCTGAAATGTCATACAAATGTTAATTAAATGTTAATCAAACATCTTAAGCATAGTAATGTCATCGGGATTTGGAAGTGATATATTTAGCTGATTTGTGGCGTATTCTGGAGGTCATTCCTCCCTGGAGGCCCCTTTTCCTTTCTTACAATGAGAAGAGAAGTTGAGGTTAAGGCAGGGGAGGCTACATGCCGCAGAGACAATATTTCGCCCGCCTAATTAAAATGAATGTCAGCTCTCCCCCCACTGAGAAGTGCATCAATCTCCCCCTGTGATAGGCCCAGAGTGAGTCTTACCCTGTCAGTGGCTGCCAGCGGTGCTATCCTTCTCCAGACGGATGCATTGCCCTGGCAGCCAGAGAGGCAGTGGTGATGATGTTTCCACATCTAATGGTTGCCATGTGGATGGCCACCTCAGACTGAGGCCCTGCTTCAAATATAGAGGAGTTTCAGCCCAGACTTGAATGATTTTCATTTAAAACAGCAGTTGTATAAAGTGGTCAGTGGCGTTTTGGAGCCATTTGAGGCCAGAGCAGCTGTAGAAAATTCCAATTTAGCCGTCCACTGTTCCACATTGCACATTACAAAGTAATACAGATACAAAATCCAGGTTTTGGATAGTAAACGGTCTTAAAAATGTTGAATTTCAGTCGGCATCTAGTAGGCCTAGTGGTAATGCTTTCCTCTTGCTGTACTGCTAGAGACTCAACAAAGGCATTTGACTAAAACATTTTTGTATTTGTTCTCCTGCCTGTGCCCAAAGTCATTAGAGTTGTCATTTGCCTGTTGGTAACGTAGCAGTCCTCTCTGCCCTCCAGCATCCACTTTATCCCAGGAAAATGGTGTGATTTAACAGGTTTCATTTCAAATCTGAAGGCAATATACCTGAACATTAAGTTTAGGCCTGTAATATCCCATTTATGTATTCCTTTATATATTTATTTAGAGGAATGTGTATTACATCCAACACGAACTTGTCTTTTTTCTTATTTTTCTTTGACAGAATATGTCTACTATGTTGAATTGGTTGAGCCAAACATGCTAGGGTACATAAATGCTTCTTACTGTATTTGCAAAATGTCAGGTCGGATCGCATGTGCAGACCAGATAAATACCCGCTTACTTCAAGTTTGACAGAGCTTTGATGTTTTATAAAATGTACTCATGCATCGAAGATGAAAATATCATCATAAGATTAACTTGAGACTGTATGGATAAGATATGTTGACAGAGTCTTGTGGAAAAGGCAGTCGTTGCTGTAAAATGTGCACCTAATATCATTTACTTTCAGCAAGTCATTTTTCATCTTTCACATTATCATTATCTTCAGGTGAATTTTTATCTGAGATAATCATCTGAGGTACTTTATATAACTGCTCTCAGTTAAATGCATCCCTGTTATTTTAAATTAGGAATCTATTGATGTTTTCTCGAACCAGACTTTAATAACATGTTTGTCTAAAGGTGAATCTCTCTTTTAGTTTGTGGTACCTTTGTCTGCACTATAAAAGGCAAACAAGGCTACAACGGTCTAGCCATGCTCGTGACTCAGTGAGGCTCTAGTGTTCATTAAAAGCAGAGCAAATTATAAGGTGGATAAATGTTGAGGTCCAAAGTTTGTTTTTGATCCTTAGCGGTTGTGGTGACGTAAATGTAAAAATGGTAGTGGTTGTCATGTTAACATGATTAGCAGGTAGTGCTTATCATTTTCAAGATCTGACCTAATAATTACCACTAACCACAAAGTACAGCTCAGGCTGATCGAAATGTCATTAGTTTTGCAGGTATTTGGTCATAAACCAAAGTATTGGGCAGATTAAAATTTTGACCTGATGATGGCGCTAGAGGAAAAGTGAAGGGATCACCAAAGTTATTACAGTTCATCCTGTGAGGAACAGATGTCTGTAAGAAATTTCATGGCATTTTACTCCAGAAATGTCAACCTGCTGGTGGCGTTAGAGGAAAAGTCAGGGGATCGCCAAAGTCATTAGGATTATTATTCCAATCTGGACCAAAGTCACAGTCCAGGGGTACTTGTACCCCATGGAGAACAGTTACCAGGGGGAACGTGGAAAATTGTGAAGCTCAGCTAATTTGAAAAAACAGAAATTATGATTTGATAATATATATCCACATATTTGTGTGATGCAGTTTCCCACCAACCTGAGTCAGCTGTAAGTTGATTAAGACTGCAGAAAGACTAGTTGGAAATAAATGTAAATGGTTGAAACAACCAGTTTCTGTCGCTCCAGAAGGCAGTAGTACAAAGGCAAACTTGGCCAAAACTACTAAAAAATACCATTGAACAATACCATAAAGCCATCCCTTTACTTAGGCCCATCTGATAGGGCTGTGGGGGTACGTTGGACAAAAAAGGTTGGGAACCACTGGACCAAGCGATGTTGCTACACACTGCTAGTGTGGCTAAAAACCTCCATCCCGAGCAATTATTTGGTCGTCGTTTAAACTGTTATTTCTTAAAAGTAAAAAAAACATTTCACTACAGTATATTCCAGTACAATTTATTTCAAGAATGTTCCAGAATAAAATCAGATACATCTTAAATCCTGAATTAGAGATTAAATGATTTGTTAATTGCAGTTTAACCATCGTAGCTCTGTCTGTATTAATCCTCAGGTTTTTTAGAAGAAGAGCATCCAACTGCTGATAAAAAATGTGCACGTTCACAGTAAATTGGCCTGAGCAGTGAACATGCCTTTCATGAACATCTCCTTGAAGTCTTGCTGTCATCGAAGGCTAGATCTGAGACTGAGCGCAATTCTTCCCAAGCCCTATTTGGCCTTGGTGAGCTGAATAGAGCACAGTAGCCTGCTGGGTTCATTTGGGCTACTTGTTCAGATAGATGAAAATGTGAGTGGTTTAGTGCTCTTAAGTTAATGATCTCGGTGCATGTTCCCTCACTTCCTCCAGGGCATCTCATAAGTAGCGGGAGCTGTGGGCCGGTGCCTGTCACAGGGTCTTGGCTGAAATAATGACTCAAACAGCCCAACAGACTGAGGTAATAGTAATAACTGTCAGACTCTGTCTCCCATCAATGCTCACATTCCCCTAATTTAGGATTAATTCCTGCTGTACTCCAGAAAGCCCTGAGTCGCTGAATGTCTTGTCGTTTTCTTTGAGCTTCTCCAAAACTATGTTCCTCCAAACTGCTTTATCTCAGCTTATCACAAACTTGGCTTTTTTATATTTGGACATATTAGGAAATTTCAAATGAGCATAGCAATAGCAGCTCTGAATTGGTAGATGTTTCTTAAATTAGTGGTGCTTTTACTTTCATGTATAAGAAGGGGCTGCTCATACTTCTTTTTAGTTAATAAGTGGTGGTGAAATGGGGTTTCAGCTGTCTTTGATGTGCAAGACTGGCTGCCTGTCACCTTTTGATAATTTCCCCTTTTTTCCCTCTCCACACTGTCCCCCCAAAAGTTTGATGATTACCTTTCTCGCTCCAGGTTACAGACACAAGATCTGTTTTTCCACCCCGCAGTGTGTTTGAAACAGAGACACTTTTTTTTTTATTTGTGTGGAGATGCTGCAGCATTACATTTTACACTTCTAAACAAGGTTGATGGATTCTTCCCTTAGAAAATGCTTTGCCAGTTGGAGCAATTATGTGTGCAGTGACATAGCCTGTTATTGTTTTCAGTACAACTCCATGAAAAAGTTTGCTGCTTCTTGTTTTTGCCTTAGGCTACTGTTTCTATTTTTTCTCCCAAGTGCACTATTGAAACAAGTGCTTGCTTGCTCTCCGAGTGAAAGTTAATGACTCTTATTTTAAATATAGCCTTTAACACTCAAATCAACAGTGTAATCGCACTTTGGGGAAATTGGCTATTGATCATTCTGCCTTGTCCGACATAATGACCAGCGCCACAGCAAACAGTTTTAAAAGCAACTTTTAATTCAAATGGCAAATTCCTTGATTAATTCAAATGTTTCCTGCCCAAAACACTGTGAGTGCAAAAAGTCATACTTTATTTCCACTGAAATATAATGTAATTGATTTGATGTCTCTTTGCTGTCACTAGCAGGCTTCGCAATTGATTAAGACTCACTGAGTTACTGTGGTGCTCAGAGTGAGTCGATGTGTCTGACCCTTTAGGCAACTTCCTTCTCAATGGAGGCCTTCAACACATGCATACATCAGCTAACTACCTCCTACAGCTCTGTGTCCTTACCACAATGCCATTAAACCACCTACACCCGCATATTGATGTAACATTGATCTCCACTGTCATATAATCAAGAAACTGCATATTGTTGTTCCTAATCTTATGTATACCTCAGAACGTTGTGGACTGTTTGTGTACAAGGATTGCATGCATAATGTGAATTTTTTGCTCGGCTCTGAATGAAACTATTATCCCTGTTTGTTTACTCAAACAACTTAAGAGTCTCTTTGAGATTCCTTCAATCCTGTTATTTGCCAGCCCAAGCTGTCAGCGCTCTATGCAGTTCATATGTAGATCACACCTTTCCAAAGCACTTTAAAACCACTGAACTGAAATCATGATAGTGATTCTGATTCGCTAACAGCTTTGCGTCTCAAAGGGAATTATTATTTTGTGCTGTACATGTTTTAGTGCCGTTGTTGAGATCGCAGAATTCCACTTTTGAGAATGTTATATGAAAGATCCTCCATTTTGATCATTAATAAGTTATTACGTGTTTGATCCCAGTCATGGATGTTCACTTCACGTGTGTTTGAAGATATGTAGTTGTGGTGAAACATGTTAATTTTTGATGGGTGTTTGGCTCACAGTTTTCTCTAATTCCTTTTTACCCTCACTCGCAGTTACTCAGTGCAATTGTGAACATTCATTCTCACTTTTCTATGATTGGAAGACTGATTGTGTGTGATAAGCAGAGTGTCGGACAGATAAAAGCTTTTTTCTAGGTTGTAGGCGTCCCTGTAGAAGAGGCCCCTGATTGGTCCTTTGTCTCTCTCATTCTCTCAGAGCTCAGCCGGCATTTCTGCTCCTGAATCACCCCTGCAACTGAATATATTCATTGAATAATACAAGAAGTGAGTGTTGGGTCATGTGCTAGACACTCATTTTGCTCTTTCCCTCGTGTTCTGAGGGAGTAGACATGTTGGCGACAGAGAGTGCTTGGAAAAAAAGAGACACATTAGATAAATTGCCTCACAATTTTTACTGGCTACTCCCTGTGCCATAAAATGATCTTTCTCTAGTTGGATCATTTTTACAAAATCATCACTTTGAAAATAGACTTGTTTGATTGAATGTTTCATATAAAGCATCTTATTAATTCAACCCCATGAGATGGAAAAACAGGCAATGCCTCAAGGGGGGAATGTTTTATGGTTGCCATATATTTCTGGAGTTACAATTCAGAGAAATAGCTGTTAATGTCTGTGCTACTTGGGGGTAAAATTATAGTCTGAAACAAACTCCCTCTCGAAAGGAATGGAGTATTGATCTGCATCTGGGACTGCTTGAAATGTGTGAACCTTTAAAGAGGTCTTCTTAGATGTACATACAGTAATAGACATTTATTGATAGGACTAGGTACTCTCCTGTTTGGTCCCCTCTGCTTATGTGTCAGACACAGGCAACTGCAATACTCTGTGTATGACCGACCAATCTGCATGTATATAGCCATTTCCAAATAATGGCTTTGCAAATGTCAACCATGCAAGTTTAAAATATTTGTGGGTTTAGATCTGTTCATTCGTATTAGAAAAAAAAGTGTATCCTGTGATTTGACTACTGTAAAACCAGGGGCTGACATGTCTTTAATCGTTACACCTTTAGCACTCTTAGTCACCGCTGCAGTGCACTTTAGTTGTAGTGTGCAAAATGTCAACTCCATTTACCTATGTGAACACTTTACTTTGGGCTTTGTTAGCAAGCACCGGACTGCAAGGTTACTTTGCATAATGCATGATAATCTGACATTTTGAAACTGCCCTCACCAGAAAAACAAAGACAGCGTTGGTTGTTTCTTCAAAAGCCTAAAATGATCTATATTTTTGTTTCCCTGACCAAAACCTCTTGTGGCCGTGTGAATAATGGCTGCTGTCTGTCAGAAGTAAAGGCAGACGGAGCCTGACGTTGTGAGACGGCGAATGGTAAAAGCAAATGGTTATACAGTAAGATTAGGCAGAAAAGGCTCTGCTGTTTGAGAGAGCTCTCAATGAATCTGAGCACTGGGAGAGCTAATCCCCCAAAAGAAACACATGAACATTAAATCTTAAATCAACAGCACGAAATAACACATACTCACGAAACTCAGAATATTGCAAAAACGTTTTTACGCTTGACTGAGGTGGAAAAGTTGGTTTAACTATAAAAGCAAAATGCGACAAAGTGCAATGGAAACAGACTTAGCGATAGATCATGACATACATGAAGTATGTGACTTAAACATCCACTGAAGCTTCCGCTCCACTGAAGAGATGAAAAATAGCTGCAGAGCAAAACATCAGATCTGTGTGGTGCGACGAGGAGACTGTAACCTCCCTCACATTAATACATGAAACAAACATAAATGCCAAACATATTTCCATTGTGTTTTCACCATTTGAGGTTCGACTGGCGCTCATTTAATTATGTCATCTTGTTGCGCCATCTTCTTCTGCATTGTTTTAAAGTCACCCGACTGGAGGTTTAGCTTCACCAGCTGTTTATCTCGACTAACCGACTCCTAATATTCACATAACAGTAGTGGATGGAAACATGCAATAATTCGCATTTCCTTTTGAGGGTTTTCTTGAAATTCGGTTAAAATTTGCGCTACATTTGGATGGAAACCTAACTATTGTGAAGCATGTTACCAACAGCTGATGCCAATCAGCCAATGCAAGCTTGACTTCAGTGCTCTGCCTGAACTAATGCTATGCTTCGTATGTATCAGTCAACACAGACTGTTGTTTTTCAATGCTCTGAGTTTTCTTTTTTCTTTTGTGTGCCTAGTGAAATGTAATCTCCATTGGCAGCCGTTCATAGCCACAAATCTACTTCCTCTATGTTTTACGAAAAAGATCCACTAACTTGCTTCTTCTGGTGCTTTTAACTGCATCTCGCTGTCGTCCTCAGCGGATGGAGTTTGCTCAGTTGTCATCACATGACCTAAGTATGGAACACTGGTCACATGATAACATGGGGTCATACATGGAGAGAAGATTGTAACACATTTGTTCAAAGATGGTCTTTGGCGTTGGATGTGGATGGCCTCCTTGATGTTTCTCCACCTGTCCACTGACTCCTGGTTAAAGGCTTTGACCTCTTCCCAGTGGATGCTGTGATGTTTTGGTCTTGTGTCCACAGACAGCTGATGTTGTCTGTGGACACAAGTCCCTATAGTTGTTGCATGTGCTGTCATACACCACTCTGGTGAACTACTGTATATCACAATGAACTATCCGGTTTCTGTGGGCATATAGAGTTGTGCTGGCAGGGGGAAATAAAATAAATAAATCAATAAAGAAAAATAATGTTGTTTTCATCTTGTATACTCCTCGTGGAGCTTACTGGAACTGTTTTTTGTGGCTGCTGTCCTTTCAGCTGTGTTGCTGAAAGAACAGGTGGTTCTGAGGACAATGACAGCTATAACAGAGTTTGGAGTTTCAAGTCTGGTGGGGGAGTCAGACCCAGAATTTGAAGAATTAGATGCTGAATTTTTTTTCCCCCAGTTGTGACAAATCTTGTTAAGAGCAGTTTGAATGTTTTGATCAAATGGTGCCAGTTGATTACATAAAGAAGTTGAATTACTGACGTCATGCTTTAACAGCACTTCAAGAGCATCTCTGTTGGCACCATCTGCTTCAAGACTACTTCAGGCAGTTCCTGCTTTCCATAATACCACCCAACGGACACTGCATGACATTTAGGATAAAGACTATACTCATATGAATGATGACCTATAGTATTGAATTATGGTATTACATGTAAAAACTGCTCAGGGGAATTGTAAGCATTGAGTAAACTATTATGTGGTCCGCTTTGTCTTGAAACAATGTGGACTAGCAGGCTCCTTGTGTATTCTGCACTATCCTACCTATGATTGATTCCAATTGTCTGAGGCTGACCAGTTTATTAATCGATTCAGCAAAACCTCAGAGTCCCCTGTGGATGATTTAAAGCAAAAGGTTTTGTTTTATTTTTCCTGGGATGGCTGGAGTAGAGGTGCAATGGGACTGATAAAATGTAAATCATGTTCAAACACAACAAAGCTTCTCCTGTATGTGTGACCTAGTATTTAGGCCCATAATGTATTGACCATGTAGAATTGTCAGCTGTGGTAATATGCAAACCCACTGCAGTACTTTAGTTTCAAAGCTTTGTAGTAATTTTGGCCTATTTTCATATTGCTTTCTAAATTATGTAAATGATTTAATGAGTACCTTAGTGATTTTATTAAAATGGCGAATGCTGTAATTGATTATTTAAGTTTGCACACTAGTAATATATAATTTATTTGCACTTTAACCTTAACTGTACAATGTCTGACTAAACCCTAGACATGCAGTAACTACTAATCTACTGTCTAATGGTAGTTTTTCATTAGGATGCAAACTGCTGCTGTGCCATGCTGTGAGCAACTGTTATCAGAATCCCTGAGGCTGCATGGCACCAACCGTGTTCCCATATGAAGGGGATGGTATGGAAAAAGTAATTGAACAGTAGCAGTAACAGAAAACTAAATCTGCTGTATCTTTTGAACATCAAATACTCACTCTCTGTAAGCTTGAAAGGTGGTTTGCTATTTTGTGGATGATGACAACAAATTGCACTAAAGACCCAGAGTCACGGCGGCATGTTCATTGTGTTCCAAACAAAATTCCCAGCATAGCATTAGCATTTTGAGGGTTTCTGGTAAGTGAGCTAGACAAAGAGGGAGACCACACAGGATTTTAAACAATATTATGAGGCAAAAGCAACATAATTAATGAATCTGCAGTGTGTAAGTCAGCGATGGTTGCAATGTTGAATGTGTGTGTGGTGTTGTGAAGGCAAAACAAAGAGGAAAACCAAACCAAAAAGGTAGATGATGATGGTGAGAGAGAGAGAGACAGAATGAGGAGCCAGCATAAATAACCTATGCTAACAGCCTGCTCAGGCATCAGGTTAGATGGCTCCACCCATCTCAACCTGCAGGTAAGCTGCACAGGGAAAAAACACAAGACAGCAGGAGGAGCACAGACAGAGTCAGAGGCTGTCACAGGTATGAAACCTGGAGTGTGCCACTGACCCCACACATGACTCCTGCCAACACGTATCAGCTGGACAATCAGGATAATACATATATGTGTAGCAATGTGTGTATTTATACAGTGGTGTATATGTGCATGTATGTATGGGGCAGCACTGCTAATATTGCTCTAAACTCTGGTATAGTGGTTAGCAGCATCTGGGACTGGTGTTACACTGGTTCCCATGCAGCAGACGTGTCAATCCTGAATAGAGATGTTTCTAACATAACTTATAACCCAACATAATAATGAAGTTAGCTAAAATATGCTAACTCGACATCTCTCTCCAAACTCTTTAGATACAGTACCAGTCAAATGTTTGGACACACTTTCCCATTCACTTGAATGGGAAAGTGTGTCCAAACATTTGACTGGTACTATAGATAGATAGATAGATAGATAGATAGACCAACATCCTTAGCATATTGAAACAGAATTGTAGGCCAGGATCTGATAGTAGAAAACAAGTACAACACTTTAAGTTACTTCAAAGAATATTCTCTGTGGAGTTACTAAAAGACTAATCAAGGTTGTTTCCATATATAATACAATAATGATCTTTTCAGTGTCTGAATGTCCTCTAATCTTGTGTCTTTTTCCATCACACAGCTGTCTACCACCTCCACATCCCGAGCGGCCTTCTTGCAGTGCCTTCGTTGGGGGATTTGGTGCCCCTTCCAGGAGTCGGCTGACTGGAGGCGGGAAGAGATACAGCTTGTTCTGCAAGGAGGTGCAAAGCCAAACCCTCACGGAGTCATGGTCTACAGCACAGAGATGTCTGCCAAAAGTCAGAGCCCTGCGCCACTCTCAGCTCCAGGCACAGCTCCGGTAACACGATAGCTCAGAGAGGGACGTCTTTGTCAAAGGAACAAAATGTAAAGAATGTGTTGAAAGGTGTTAAGACAAGTTGCTGTTTTCAGCACCTTTCAGCAGATGTTTCCCTGAAGACAAAAACGTTCACATTATCTAAATTGTTTTTTGGCATTAATGTGGTGCATTAAGATATTTGATAAGTTGTCTTTATTGGTAGGCCCCATACAGTACCTCTACAAGGTCAGATTACATCATCCTTTAAAGCTCTGCACTGTAAATCATTATCACAGTTTACACACACTCTTTTTAGTGACAGTATCGAAAATTTCAAAGGGTGCAAAAGTCGTCACCTTCTTATGACTTAACTTTTTGCACCTTAGCTGTGAATTTTCACACAACTCAGGTATTTGAAAATAACTACGTCACCACCACATATCTCCTTCTTCTGTCTGCTGCCTCAGATTGTTGTGTCCTTCCCTAGAGAATGTGAACTGTTCATTCTCCAACTGTTTTTTTTGTGTTACTGAAATGTTTGATACTTTACCTCTCACGTAGGTCTCGGAGGCGAAGGATATGATAAAGTTTCGTCTGTCGTCCAGTCTGGAGAGGAAGGCATCCAGCCCAAAGGCGTCTCTGAGGACAAAGCAGGAGGATGTGTCACGTAAGAGAAGATCACCTTCATCACCTTTACAAGGTAAATATCGCCATGTAATCCATAATGGTTTTTTAAGCACATACTAATTACTTGGAAAGAAATAGGAGCAAGCTAATATGAAGAGTTTCCCTCCAAGAAGGTGGCTTTCAAAGGACCCACATTTTTGTTTCTCTGTGACAAAGGTTTGTTTATTGGACCAGAAAGTGTGTGTGGTCTGTTTCTGCAAATTGTTTTGTGGGTGCATCTCAAGTGTGCGGCAACACCCAGGTGCAGTCAGCCAAAGGTCTAAGCAACAAGCATCAAACTAGTCTGCCCTCTGCATACAATGCAGCCCCCAGCCTCTGCAGTGTTATCTCAATTGCACCACCTGCTCTCTGCACGATTAACACGCCTCATGATTGGAGTCTGAGGGGAATAAAGGGATGAACTCAAAGTGCTAGGAGAAGACTTTGGCTGTCCATTAGGGCCTCTTGATCTGGAGCAAGCCTTATTTTGCGTGCTCATGCTAATGTCTGCTCTAAGAGCGGCACTTTCGCCTGAACATAGACAACAACACACACATCCAGTATTTGCGCTCAGTTTGACGAAATAGTGCTTTTAAAGGTAAATACTGATCCCAATATTTTTAGTCTTCTTATTTTCAGTAAGTGATAGCTAGTGTTTGTGCCAAAATGATTCAGTATCTATCAAATGAAGTCAGTCTATAAATTGTGACAACAAACAGTTCAGTTCATAATCTTCCTGTTCGTCTTCATTTTCTCTTCCAAATAAGTTTTGCTAACTGAGAGGTTTGTTTACAACTTGTCTGTTCATTTGACTGCTTGTGTTTCTCACTCCATTTTTTAATATTTTAGCCACGCTAGCAGCATGACTCTAGGAATGGAAATGTTGGTCTGTCAGTCAGTGCACTACTACCAGTCTGAAATATCTCAACAACTACTTGGTGGATTGCCATGAAAGTTTGTACAGACATTCATGGTCCCCAGACAATGAATCCTAATTACGTTGATGATCCCCTGACTGAACCCAAATTTGATGATTCCCTGACTTTTCCTCTAGCGCCACCAGCAGGTCAAAGTTTTTCATTCATCCTGTGAAATATCTCAACATCTACTAGACAAATTGGCACCAAATTTTGTACAGACATTCATGGTTCCCAGAGGATGAATCCTAATTACGTTGATGATCCCCTGACTTTTTCTCTAGCGCCACCATGAGGTTGACATTTGTGGTTTTGAGTGAACGTCTCAACAACTGTAAGAAATGCCAAGAAATGTAGTACACACATTCATGTCCCCCTCAGAATACTCACTTTGATGGTCCCCAGATTTATCCTGTAGCGCCACCATTAGGTCAAAACTTCTATTGTCCAATAAATATCATCATACCAGATCTTAGCAATTATTTTGGTTATTATTCGCAATAGAAAAGATGGCCAAAAAAAACAAGCTCTAAGTTGTAATAAACCAGAATTGTCCTTCAAGGTAGTGCAATAGGACTAAGACATTGAGTTAGGTCTCAGCTCATAGCTAATTTGTTTCTTTTTTGCTGATTTTAAGTCATTTGTTTTGCTAATGCTTTTTCTGCCTCTTGGTGAAAAGCAAATAACTAAGCACTTAACACACAAGTTGCACATATTCTCAGATAAGGTTCTAATGTAATAAATATAGTAGCAAATATTTTTACAGTTTGAGCATGGAGATTCATTCTTAACCTTGTGAATCTCCCCCATATACAACGTGTACTCTGTACTTAGTTCTGTATTTAGGTCATGTGATGACACAAGATCAAGTTCAATTTGGAAAAAAAGCTTGTAAGTGAACCTTATAAGAGTTTAAAGTATTTTATCACAGATATTAATTAAACCACAAAAAACAATATCGGAGGTGAACTGCAGTGGGTTTTTGATCCATTTAACATATTGTATGATTACTTATCTATCTTTTCACATGGAAACCATTGGTTGCTGTTGTTGTAATCTCACATAGAAAGACCACTGTCAGGCGCCCGGTAGCTCACCTGGTAGAGCGTGCACCATATCAAGCCTGAGTCCTTGCCACAGCGGCATGGATTCAAATCCAGCCTGGGCCCTTTGCTGTATGTCATCCCCTCTATTTCCACTGGTACTGTCACTGGACTGGACAAAATCCTGTTAAGCTATTTGGGATCAAAGTAAACCTTGGATATCCAGATTCAAGAGGGTTTTGTGTTTTACTCATCCAGCTAACTTGATAATTCTGCTTTTTGAGAAAAACTCCAGTTCTGCCAAGTATACATCTATGCATGACTCCCAGTGACAATGACATCCTGTTTTCACATATAAGTGAGATTGTGGTAGAAAAGCATCTGTGTGCATTTGAAAAACATTTTTGTAGCATCACACATCAGCCACTTGTGTCACCACGCATATTGGCTGTTCTTTGCTTTCTATAAGTGCAGTGATTAAGAGTGTGAAAATAAACCTGAACCAAGTCGCTGTTTTCTTTTCTTTAGATTTTAAGGGGGTTATCAGTGTATGCGGCTGAATTTCTCTAACAGAAGCTTTTTTATTCTGTCGTTCCCAATTAAGCATGACCGTTCCACAATATCCCTCCAAAAATAACTCCTGAACCCCAAGCTTTAAAGAGGCATCAACAAAGTTCTGATTAAATATTCCACATCCCGCACACAGCCAAAGATAAATGATGTGCCACTGTCTGCATCTCTTATTGAAACTGCTGATTTGCTCTGTGTCTGTCAGTGAATTAATTAAAAGTGTAGTAAACATTAAACACAGCCACTCAATCCCAGTGACAGCAGAAAGAACTGGAGTGGACCCCGGTCGTATACTCGATGATTTCCCCACTAATGATGCTGTTAACTTATCTTGGGAGAGAAGAATAGCGTTGATCAGGGCCTACTTCATGGGTGTGTAGAGAAGGCTCTTGGCAAAGTCTATTAATGACATTTTAATCAGCGCTCAAGTGTCCTCAGAGGATCGCCCAAGAAGCCCGAATCATTTGGGCTAGTGTTCAGAGGAGAATGATATCATGAATCTCTGTCATTTTTTGATTTCAGCGCCTTAATCATCCCTGACTTTGTTTTTCCGAGAATGTGTATGTGTGTGTGTGTGTGTGTGTGTGTGTGGGGGCTGATTTCCATTGCAATTGCTTATTTAGACAAATATGAAATTCATGGCCAGTCTGAAATATGTTATTCATGTCTTTGATGCATGTATATTTAGTAATGTGGAAAGAGCTCACTGCGTTTCACAACCTTTGAATGCATTCGAAAGAAACAAGACACTTTGCCAATCCCATCTTCTCAGAATGAACGTCTAAGTTATTCATGACCAACATCAACATGACTTCCATTCAGAGGGGTTGAAATTCTCATGAAGTCCATACATTTTCATTCATTTATAATTTAGCTACAGAATCCCTTGTTGTTTACGTGACCATCCCACATCACCCTCTGCTTCTAATGATAAGCTGAGAGGAGTAAAATATGGGGTCAATCTTCAGATGCTCATTAATTAATTTTAATGATGCATCATATTTACATATTTAAATGTATTCTTCCTCAATCCCTGGCGTCTTGTGCACATATAGGTGCTTGTATCTGCCTCTCGTACATTTGCTACTGTAATTTGCTCAGCTGTCAAGAAGGCCGCTCATTGATCACGAATAAATGGCCAGTTGCACGTCAGTCCAGCTAATGAGGTGAAACACATTTTCCACCGGCTCGAGACGCAAAACAGTGAGAAAATGGAAAGCCCTAAAAACAAAATGGCTGCCGAGGGGGGGATGCCAGAGCACATTTGTGACAGAGGGCCAGCCAGTCCTGCACCATGTCCACTCTGTGTGCATGTAGTCTGAACAGATGGGAGCTACAGTAAGACACCCCAGGCAACTGAAGCAATTTCCAAAAGGCCAGTCAAGCCCAGCACAGAGAGCGAGAAAGAGTGGGAGAGGAGGACAAAGAGATGCTGGAAAGCCTTTCATTTCAGTATTACCATGGCTACCAACCAAAAGCCTCAGGAAGCATTGTTAGACTTTAAACTCAGTGTGACATCTAAATCCAACACAGCCTCCTGATCTGTGTGAAATTGGATAGATCTGTTACTTATTGTAAGTAGTTTTGGTATCCCAGTGTTCAGTGGAGTTATTTACTTTGCTGAAGTTATTCAGTACACATTGTTACAGTATATTCTGTATACCTCGGGATGCCACCGGACTGCAAATCCAATCAACAAGAAAGCAATCTGAACAGATGATGTTTTACTGTCAACTTCCATTCCCTCTCACAAGCTAATATTCCATTAAATGTCTAACCACGCTATGAAATTGACAGTGCTGCCAGGTACGCAGAGCAATGTTGTTAACTGAGCTTGTTAAACACTGAACTGGAGTTGTTTGCACATCGCCAAGTGATATGCAGATGAGTACATCTGCAAGAATAATACATAAAAGGGATCAACTTTACATTAGTTTGTACTTACTGTTACTGTTTACACTTTAAAGGTGGATATACAGTCAGTTTCTTGTCTTTATCTTCTTTTGTTTTGCTTGTGTTTTTCAGGTCAAAAATACATTCCACCAGCTTCGCCTCCAGAATCTCCTCAAGGCCCCGGGGTAAGACACCTTGTCACCTACTCAATCGTACAGGCGACTAAACCCTAAGCCCTAAAACAGTGTGTGCTAGTGCTATGCCAAAAAGGTTTTGTCTGAAGTTCCAGCTTTCTCACTTAAAGCAAGTCTACGCTGCAGGCATCTTAGCTTTACTCACATTTCTCTCAAAAGAAGTAAACTCGTGCTGTCAGTGGGTCCACGCAGGTTTTTTTGTGTGTTTGTTTGCTGTTTGGCCACTGAGTGAAGCGGAACGAGCTAAAATCTGACATATTGTAAAGTTGTTATGGCTAACAAACAGTGGTCTATTTACACATCAGTAGCAGACACATTAACATTGACATTCATTTGGAGTGTTTATGTTTCTGTTAGTTTTATAAATCTAGCATTCTCTCTCCTTTGCTCTGTTTTGGTCTCCACCAACTCCTGAGAAAAATGTCTCTCTCTTCAGCTGCTGTTCCACTTTCTTCTCCAGCTTGTCGTTAACTTTGTCTGTCTTCCTTTTTAAGCTGGGCTGATAGCGTACAGTGGGGTAATTGAAAAATTGAAAAGCAAGAATTGAATTTCAGTTGATAAATAGATCTACATTTTGATCCTTTCAATACAGTTCTCTAGCAATAATGTATTCAGAGTAGCTTCAGATGGGCCGCACTTAGGTAAGGGGAAAGCTGCAAATGCCTCACCTCTTGTTTAGGTGAAATTTAAAAATGTAAATACAAATTTACCATGTAAAGTAGGTGTCTGAAAAAGGTTCCAGTGTAAGTTTCACAATATAGCCTTAATTCTACAGTACTTGTGTGTTTGATAGATCAGCAACAGAAAGAAACGTAATACATGCTGCATGGTCTGCACACACAAAGTTGAATTTTTGTTCCTGATCATGACCTAGTGATCAAACACGTCTTTTCTTCTGCTTTACCCCTGAGTGAAGAAACATTGTTAGAACAAAAATGTTTTGAATGTGCAAAAGGCTCTTGCCAAAGGAATACTATATGTATGGATTCCAGTTAACAGCTGACCTGGAGTGATTCCTGGCTGGATGACAGGATCAGGAAGCCCCTCTAGCAGTTCCCTCTACATGGATGCAGCTCCCCTTCCGTGCTCTTTAGACAAAGATCATAAATCTTGATTAACCCGCAGTCATGCTGTGTCTGGTTAGTCGACAGAAATTGCAGGTCAAGCCTATACATTTTTAAAAATGTCAGGGAAAATGCATTATCTGTCCCAGATCTCTCGACAACATTGGAGGCATAATTGGCATTAGTAAAGAGAGGCATGTTTAGTTTCTAGTATTTTTTATGTTTTTTTTCTTTTTATCTTTCGACTCACCTGTATGAGATTTCAGAAAGATTGGGTCTATCAAAATATCCTGCAGCCACAGTGTTTCTCTGAATCTGCATGGAGCTGGCTTTACAAAGGAGAAATGGAAGTGTGGGTGTGTGTCTGTTGAAAAAAATGTTATTCTTGGTGAAACACAACAAAATATCTGTGTGTGTCAATCATGGAACACTTAAATTACCGACGTAATACTGATGATGATAATCATGCCTGGTTGCATCATATCAGATTAAATGTCACATTAGCATCAGTGTATGTTAGAGGCTTCCCACAGGCAACAGATATAGTACAATAACTATGTAATAAATTCAACTGCACCATAATCATCCATCCATCATATCTGAGGTGGGCGACGATGACTGACTCACATCCCATTCTTAGTAAAATACCAACATCAACCATATGTAACATATACCATTAGTGTGTGTTGCTGCGTGTGTATTTTGTTTGTCTATTCGTCCTGGCTGAGCTAAGCTACAGGGCGTTACCATCATCACTCAGCCTGAGTGGAAGTGCCAGTGGAGACTGGGAGTTGTGATGGATGCAGCTCTCTCTCTCAGAATGAGGCCAGGGACACACACACACACACACACACATACACACACTAACATAGTGCCACAGAGCGGAGGAGGAGAGAGATCAGCTCAGTTTCAGTGTTAGCTCTGTGGGCCAGAATAAGCCACAGTCTGTATTGTCGACTCATTTTAAATTGAACCAACAGGGGCTGGAAGCTGTGGGAGCACTGCACCCATGAACTCGACAAATCGACCTTCATTTTGATTAAGCAGCGAGGGCGGAGGAAGCCTGCTAGTGGGCAGCTCCCAGTGGTTAACAAGAGACGACTGTGGTCATACTGGGCAGCTCTTAGGGTATGACACTAGAAGACGGTGGTGCTTAAATGGATATACCACTCTGCATGTACAGAGTCTTTTTTCAACTCTTAATTCCCAACACATCCAGTCTATACCAATCAGGCAAAATTAATTTAAAAAGAGAATGTTATTTGCACTGTGTGCTTCTGTTTGAATTCCCTTGATGATTATGAAGTATCATAAGTATTTCCACTGCAAATAAGTAGATGCTTATATCATATTTCCAAGGTTTAGGGGTTAAAGTTCAACCACATTTTCCCAAAAGCAGCAATTAACTTTGCACCAAAGGTGAAGCACGCATTGTAAGACAAAACAAACATTTTAATAAGCTCTTATTTAAAGCAAGAGTATTTAAATTTTGCAAAAAAAGTGGCCACAAGTGGCAATTGCAGCATAATAGCACATTGAATTCAAAACATCATTAGGCGAGCTCACTGAGAGCAAGTGGAATGAACCACATGCAGGAAATGAAGTCTGTCAACTGACTCGTTTTGTTATTTTCACCGTAGTTTCACATTAGCCACCTTAAGCTACTTGTCATACCAGAGCTATAGGTATTGAGCAAGGTTGCGTCTTATAAAGCTACTTTGTGTGTTATTAAGGGGAGTGAATATTTGACCCACATCTGTTGGGTATCTAGAAATATATCTAGAAATGAATTCTATGTTGCTCCGTGTCGGCTAAATAAGTAAATAGACAAAGATTTGCTAACACGTTCGATATTAGAACATAGTATGGTGTTACTATGTCAGATGTTACATTGTTCTGCTGCTCCCAAGTGGCCAAAAAAAATCAATGAAAGCAGCTTTAAGTTTACAGTAAACACCATTAAACACACAGGCCGACACACTCTCCTAGACACACATATTCCTGAGTAAATAAGGGTGTAATAGAGCAGTCATTAGAGCCTTGGCTGCTCTGTGTGCACAGCACAGATACCTATCTGATGGCCATCCAGGATTCTGCATAAAGAAATGAAATCGAAAACACTCTGTGAAGCCATGCCACTACTGTTGACAGTCACTCTACAATCCATCACGACTCTAGCGTTGCTGCAAAATTCACAAATACGGTCTCTGTGTCTCTCCCTATCTCTCTGCCTCTTACCCTTTCAGAAAATACACTCGTTCCAATCCTAAAATGATTTTGCCTGGTCAACACAATGTTTCTTTCCTCTTCAACATGACTGTCAAGAGCTGATTAATCAATGGCATCCTTCTCTGAAATGGTTCTGTAAACAAGCCGTACGCTCCGGCTCTGTCTGTAGGCATTGTTGGATCTGACAACTTTCTCTTGCTCGCATAAATTATTGATCCTTGACACTCTCGGTTTGCCGCGGTGCAGAATGCTAAGGATCCTGGGGTATTTATAGCCAACATTTGGGAGAGCAGCTGAGTTTGTTTGCCTGTGTTGATGAGGATTTCTCGCACCAGGTTGCGGTCATGTTTCGGGGTCGTGCTCGTGTTCTGTTGACCCAGGTGGTCTTGTAGTCCGTGAGCTGGAGGTGAGGCCATGTTTCAGTTTGTTGCTGGCAGAGGGCTGTTTGGCAGCTGGTACTGGCTCAGTCAGCCCTCATTTTTGCGGCTCTCTTTCACACAGTGGTAGTTAATGCCTTATCCTTGTATCAAATGCCTTTTCAGTTCAATTCATTTCAGATCTCTGAGCAATCTTGATTGTATGACTCTGTTTTAGCATTCCAGCCTTTATTGCTGTGTGTGAATCCGTTTTTCTTAACACTAGAAAGTGAAGGGGTAAATGTAATTATAAGCATGTAGTTGAAACTAATTTTCATGATGTAACTGATGTATAGTATTGATGTCAACTATGTAAAGATTGATTTTTGTGTTAGACAAAGCATGTTTTCTCTGAAATTACAATGGATTTCTGTTAACGCTGGTGTTTGTCTTATGATAATCACACATTGATGGTTACAGCTCAACCTCTTACTACTACCTTATTGATTATTGGGGGGAAAGTACCTCACGTGACTTTGCTGCTTAACATAATTTGGGAGAGATTAATTTTTATAATTGATCATCTTGAACTTTCATTTCTTGGATATTTGTGATGTTAAGGCACATAAATGAGATCAAACTACAGTTTATGCATAGTTATACCAGCGTGGGGTCTTTGTAGTCTAGTTTTGGAAAATCTGAATGGAAACCATAGAATTGCATTTGAGGGCTGCCAGATCATTGGGAACGCTGAGATAGCTAACTGTTTTACGAGATGAAGAGGTGTAATTGTACCTCTGTTTGTACAATATCCAATTCATTTTGATTTGATTGATTGCCATTCTCGAATGCAAACACAAAAAGGGACATGGTGACTTTCCTGCCCCGTACCTTTTGATTTGTGGAATTGGAAACATTTTTAGCAGTGACTTGTTAACAATCATACATCCTGCCTTTGTGAAGGCTAAAAGTGTCAGAGAGGTCATTTTTGTTCAAATAAAAACTTATTCTATCAGAATACTCTGAAAAATGAAAAAATTGAAAAATTACATACAAATTCTATACATAGTGGCTTTACAGACAGGATTAATCTATTAGAAAAGTGAATCTGAAGCCCTATAATGTAACTCACAATATAACACACATCATTTACAGTGTTTTTAACAAGTTGTAGCAAGTGACAGTTGATTTCATCTGCTCTAATGACGAGTGTCAATGGCAAGTTTACTGAGCTGTAGGCCTAGTTAATTAACTTTAAATCTGTGTGTTGGCAAGACCTAAAAACACTGGTTGTATCTGGATGATATGCTCTCTGCCTGCCAGTGTCATCAAGGAAAAGACTTTTATTATTTTATTATTTTATTATTTTTATTAGATTTAGCGTGGGCAGTGTCTTTTTGATGATTTGTTCAAAAAAAGACCAACAGATGATTTGCGGTTTGCTTGGTACAAAACATATGTTTTTTACATTTACTACTATCTAGACCACAAATACAGGCCTGTAGTTTGTAGTTTATAGAAAATAATGGCAATTTAAATCACAATCACAATATTGGTCAGAAAAATCTGACATTATCCTCAAAGTGTTAAGCTCTAGCCCAAACATGTTACTGATTTGAGCAGGTACTGGCATATTCTCATATAATAAATTTTATTTATTTCTGTTCCTCTGTGTATTATAGGAATAGGCTCATTTAATCAGGTTGTTGTTACCTTGTTAAACTCCTTCCTAAAACTACTTCCTAAAACCTGCAGATACCCTGTAAAGGTTTTAATCATTGGTTGTCATGTTTATATTATCCGTTTTGCTCCATCTGTTCGTTTCTTTGCTATTTCTTATTACTCATCAGAGATTAATCTCACTATTCTTCATGTATTTCCTGGAGCATTTCACTCTGTCCTGCATGTCCTCACTTTTCATTTTCTCTTGTCACACTCACACACACAATTATCACTCATTATGGCATCCAACTCCCATTGTTTATACTGACTTAACCCCCAATCTCACCATCTTTTTCACTGGATCTCCCTCTTAATCCTCCTCCCTTTTAAACCACACCTGTCTCTCACTTTCTTTCTTTGAGACACATGATGAGCTTGACCCCATGTCACGGTGTCTCTCCCCCTCACATGCACACATACTGATCAGCCAAATGAACATTCATGAATGTCTTTGTCACACACACACACACACATTAAAACACACCTCACACACAGAATGGAAAGAAGTGAGGTTAGCGTATACTGTACATGTATACACATACAGTATAGTGCCTCGGACACTTTCACACACCCACATACACACATGCAGGTCCCATGAAGCCAGAATGTGAACAGATGATCTGCTTGGCTGTCAGGGCAAACAGGCTGTGTTCAGAACATTGGCAGCCACAGCAATGCCACTACTAATTGCCTTTCTCTGCGTATTCTCTTGGTGTGTGTGTGTGTGTGTGTGTGTGTGTCAGATCCTCACATGCAGAGTGAGTGTGGTGTCTTTCACACCCTCTGTGTGCAGGACCTGGTGACTCAATGTGAGATCCTGTGTGTGTGTGTGTGTGTGTGTGTGTGTGTGTGTGTGTGTGTGTGTGTGTAAAATGTGATATGGCTTAGCAATACTTGTGACTTGTGACAGCCCACTGGTCTTGACATTTTAGGACATTTTGAATTGTGAGGACATTTTGACCAATCCTAACAGCCAAAACAGCTCATTTTAGGGTTACGCCTACACCTAACATAGTATTTGCGAGCAAGCAAACTGTGGAGTGGCCAGCAGATTCAAATGAAGATATCCACTCTGAAACCATGTGTAAGTGAGTCAAACCACTTGGTTCAAAATCTCCATTTCAGTGACATTTAGCAGGCATCCCTTTGAAAATGATACTCCCTGTCTCTTGTCAGTATTTAAACATTTAAAAGAAAGAATTAAAAGGTGGTTGTTGAGGAAACAATACTAGATATTCTATGTCTTGTAATCCCATGTGGGATGGGCCAGATGTTTGGCATGACACAGAAATAAAAATTGAACTAAACTATTCAAGGCTAATAAAGATATTTGAGGCTTTAAAATATTCAACAGATAGTTGCTTTTTAACATTAATACATAGCATAAACAAACATTTTTGATAAGGATCCTGTAAAATTGTGACCATAAGCAGCTCTAACAAGAATGTCCTTTGGGATAGGAGGGAACTGGAGCAGCTAGAGGAAGCCAATCAAACACACAGAGAACATGCAAACTCCACATAGCAAAGCCCCAGTCTAACCTAGTGGGGTCTGAAACTATGACCTTCTTGCTGTGAGGCAACGGTAGTATTGCTGAGCTACAAGATGTCAAGGTACAAAATAAGTGTAAGCTCTAGAATATTTCCATTTGATGGAATGGCGCAGTCGACAAAAATGTGGAGTGTACACTCAGTGTAAACATCATATATCTTCAATGGAGATTTGGAACAAGCTGATACAGAATATATATGATACTGTCAGACAGTGTGGAATAAGATGATTTTTCCAATCTTAAAGCTACTTAAGGGTAAATTCAGGGGGAAAATTTGGTTTAAGGTGTTTAGATTATGATTTGGTATGTATCTGTGATTAGGGTTAGGGTACACATGTAGATATAAAAAAAGTATAGATTGGTCATAAATTGCCATTTTCACAGCTACCTACATTGCTAGGAACAGGTTGACACTTGTTGCTATGGATACCACTGTAACCAATGCATCCTTTGCCATTAAACAACATATTCAAGTTACCTCAGCTCGAAGCAGGTCATATTTCTCTTTGGTTTATCTTCAGCTCACAGCTACAGTGTAGTCACACACTCAATGTTTCCTTATGATCCATACATTTAGTGGTTGATCATGAGGCATATGTCAGGTCACAGTAGCACATCAAGTCTGCAAGGTGTGATTACTTCCTTTTTTGGAGTGAATGGCAATGTCTGTTTGATCAGTTTCAAAGCCCAAGGGAATTAATGTAAATCAATGTAATGTCCTCACAAGCATAGCAGAGTCATTAAGTGTATGTGTGTCCAACAGATCAGTGGGTGAGTGAACATCTCCTCCTTTACTGCTCAATAGGTTCAATGCAGTATCTTTATTTTCTCCCAGGAGAACAATTTGTTTTGACCATAGCAGATTCAATAACAATTACAAACAGACTGTTAGATGAGACCAGCTGAAAGACACATTTGGATTTTTGGGGAATAGTGGCCACAAGAAGTCCAATGATACTGTTTTTAACATTTTAGCTTTGTTTCTCTTTTACTTAACAAGATAAACTCTGCTTAGCCCGAATTTAGAATAATCAGACTAATGTTGTTGATTGGTCTAACATCTAACTCCATACTGATCCTGCCAGTCTTTCCTGGTAAAGAACATCATCTACTGCACTCAGAAGGTGGTTAGCATTGCCTAAATTATCAGCCTAAACATTGAAGTGGAGTGGACTGCCCTGTTTCCCCAAGTTAGATCAGGCCCGAAATAAATTTCTGGTTTTGCTGGTGGAACATTTCCCAATGGGAAGTAACAAATCCTAGGGATTTTATCCAAATAGTACTTAACCAAAGCATTGCAGTCCCTATGATTCAAATTATTACCTTATCAATCCCATTTGGGGTTAAATAGTGCAGCTATGAATATGAAGTAGGAATGTCTAGGGAACATTTACTTAGCCATGTTCATCAGTTCAGATAAGACATTCCCATGATCAAAGGCAAAAAAAAGTTTGGGCTGGATGTCTGGGCTCACGCTTAGGGACAAAGTGAAGAGCTCTGATATCCTGAAGGAACTCAGAGCAGAACTGCTGCTCCTTTGTTTATAGAGGTAAGGTGTGATTAGGGCATCTGATCAGGATGCCTCCCAGACGGCTCCCTGTGGACATCCATCTGGGAGGAAACCTCAGGGCAGACTCACGCCAGAGGTATAACATATCCTGTCAAACATGGGAATGCCTCAGGATCCCCCAGGAGGATCTGGAGGTGACCAGGGAAAGGACGTCTAAGCTCCTCTACTTATTTTACTGCCTCTGCTAATCAAAACTAGATAAGTAGCAGGAAACGGTGAAGATGAGAGGAATGTGTGAAATGTCTTGTTAAAATCTTTCTTGTGATTCTGTTCACAGACATTTCAAATTTGCAGCTAGCATTGAGTCACAAGCTCACATCTTGCTTTCTTAAGCCGTAACATTTAAGTGGTAATACATCTGGATATATGAAAATAGTGGAGGTGAAGAATGCTATGATGCAAAGCAGTCCGGACAAATCAACACCAAAAAATTCTGGATTGAAATAACATTTACAGTGTTTTTACCAAGACATTGACATAGCTCTCAGTAGTAATGAAAGTCTGTGATTGATGAATGGGCCGGTCGTTACTAAAAACTGGGTAAAAATCATTGAGGGCAGGTGGAATTACATGTACTATAATGACTTACATGTTAAGTTCAGCATAATGTAAATGTCCAATTTCCACAGCACTAATTCCATCAGTACAACATACCACTCCCTTAGTCTGATTTTCTCTTAACAGAAACTGTTCACTGACCAATTCCAATTCCTTCTACTTTGCCATTCTTTTAATCTGTGTTAGGCTACCATCAATGAAAACCAACTCTTCCTGCACAGATGTTTCACCCTTAAAGCCTTCCAGCAGCTTTCCAGATAGGCTTTTATTGTGAATTGTCCGCAGTCAAAAGAACAAAAAATCAAAAGAACGGCAAAGTAGATTTTGTGAATGAGAGCAGTATTTCAGTAAAAAAGAGAAACACAATGTACATTATATTGACTTTATGTAGACGACAGATAAACCTGGGGGGAGTGTTGAGTTTACATTAACAGCGAACGCCGTCGACAGCTAAATAAAATTGGAGCAGATCTGAAAGCATGAAGGCTTAAAAAAAATATAAAAAAATATGCTGGTAAAACAGGGACACTCTGAATACATGCTGTCTCTAATATTAGCATGTTTCAAATTAAAGTCCAAATTAAACGACATGCCCCCTAGAACGACACAGAAGCGATCTGTTTTATGATCAAGGTTTGGAAAATGACTACTTTGTTAAAGTTACGGGAACTTGGTTGTCATAGTTACAGTACAAATTAACGATCATGGTCATGCCTTAAAAAAATGTTGAATGTCAGTGTGAAATGGGAAACTAACATTGATTTCCTGTGTTTAAGTACGATGTTTTGTTGATCCAACCATCCAACCCGACCTCCTCCCTACGTGGACTTCTTTGCTCCACAATAACGTCATCTGACTTCCGACTTTGTCATAAATACTACAGCTGCTAGAGGGCTTTGTCACGTGAATGTAAATATATGTCATTGCTGAAACGACTGATGCTATTGTTTTTCTTGGAAGACATCCTCATCTGGTTTTCTCTATAGTTGAGGTAAAGTGGGTACAATGTAAGTACTGATGGTACATCCGTCCCTGATCAGTGTTATACAAGTGTCCTGTACTGTTCATCTTGTGGCTGCAGCATTGCACGTCAAGCTTTACCTTATTTTCTGTACATTGTAGGTGGAGTGGCCATGCTGCTCAGCTGTTTTTGGATCATATTTTACTATTAATATTTAGTAAGTCCACTATCAGTAGTGATTGATATATCTGTTTGCCGCCTTTGTGTAACCCTTAAGACCACTGTAAGGACCACCAGCAACTCTTTTGTTTCCTTTCATAGCAAGAAGGAAGCAGACAAACTGTTATTCGACCTGCTGGGGGATGACAGTGTTCGTGGGTGGAGAAGTGGATGGAGTGAGAAGGGCTTATAAGTGCCAAAGCAGTGTAATGGTCTGTTTTGTCATCTGAGATGGCACATGTGTCTCTCTGGTGTAAAGTGTATTCCCGAGCCCTGTTGTTCATAATTGTAATAATAACAGCGAATCATTTGCATTGTTTCTTTGCAGCT
The DNA here is from genome assembly GCA_008360985.2 of Macquaria ambigua. Classification (NCBI taxonomy): domain Eukaryota; kingdom Metazoa; phylum Chordata; class Actinopteri; order Centrarchiformes; family Percichthyidae; genus Macquaria; species Macquaria ambigua. The sequence continues at coordinate 45,208 of VMKM01000717.1, read as the reverse complement.
CTCACTGTCTCAGCTGGCAGCTACTTCACGCTACCCGACCATCAGCCACTCCAGCTCAGCGTTGCCATGGCAACAGTCGTTTCCTTCTCTGCTCCATCCTTCCCCGTTGGCATCGGCCCACCAGCTGTCACATGTCGTAAGATTTCCACCCCCGTACACACACACACACACACACACACACAAAAAAAAACACAAACGCATAGCCTTGTACTCACACACGTACATGCTGAGGAAAATACACAAGCATTAAGCAAAAGGGAGTCGTAGATGCATTTACACACAAGATGCACATTCAAACAAAGCAACACTAAAATACACAACATGCTAAGCCTTTATACATCCCCAAGGATATGCAGACAGTCACTCAATAGAGTTCAAAGACACACTCACCTTTACAGCACTCTGCTCCCAGACTCCCATGGAGACACACACACATAAACACACACACACACACACACAAACACAAAACCTCTAAACTGAACTCCAGCCCTGCACACTCTTTGTCTTTGGAGCTGCTGGAGGTGCTGAAGCTACTCCTTTTCATCTTTATAATCAAAAGAAACATTATTCTTTGACTTGGCTTTTCAAATCTTTCTACAAAGGCTACTTCATTTTTCTTAAGGTATCTAGTATCCTGCATAACCTTGTGTTTTGCCCACTGGGAAAATATGTTTAATCTACCTTGTCCAGGACCACTTTTAATAATGATTTACCCTTTTTCACATTTAGCTGCCCCATTTCTGCATCAACTCCCATTTTGAAATGTAATCCATGGCCTCACAGCAGTAGTATTTAATTGCAGACCCAGGTGATATGGTCCTAAAAGTATCTAAAAACAATTTAGTGGACTTTTCTATGAACCACCACACCGCCAAACTACACCATAGCACTCCAAGGAGGCCAAACCCAATGTGAACAGTCTTTAGCAAATGCTGTTTTATCTGTATAATTGAAACCACAAATGATAATGGAAATAATATCTGAGAAAATATCTGACTCGCTCTACTTGCTAACAAGCTGTATGCATCTGAACAAATTCCTACCATTGCAGCCAGGGGATAGCAGAAATGAGAAAGTCAGCTATACTGTGCTGATTTTAATAACTCTGCAGAATAATTTCCTGAAATGACGCAGGGGTAACCTGTTACCCCCAGTTGTAGGTGTTTGCTGCTGAGAAGCAGCAGGCAGAGTCATTTTGCCTTTGAAAGCCGCCTTGTCTTTGCTAATTTAGACCATGTTCACCCACAAAGATGCATATATTTGGGAATCAGCATGCCGCACAGTAGAAACTGTTGTAAAATCTCACAGAATGGAGAAGAAATCATAATGCTGTAATCTTGTTATTAACCCTGAATTTTTCTCTGCTTATTGAAGTCAGTTTGCACCTTCTTATGTGTTATGTATGATGTCTTGATGTAGAAAAACCATCACTACAGCTCATTTTCTAGTGTTTGAGCAGTATAGGGATTTGTGAACTGTTTCAGCTCATTCACATGCTAAAGTGTTGTAGACTGTTTCTCTCTTAACAGTACAGGTGATCTCCGGTGCCCTTCTTCATGCCACATCTCATTCAAAGTAGCATTGCTGGAATTATGTTAGTCAATATTTAGTATGTAACAAATAACTTTGGGAAATAGAGAACATCTAACATGTCAATTACTCGTTTGGGTAAATGTAAATGTCCCCCCCTGCGGACTGGAACCTCTGAGATTTTGGTCATACCAACTGTGGGGTGTATAAAGTGCTCACTGTCATCACATCAAGCCTGCGAGGGCACTGGGCTGTGACAGGGAGAAAATGCAGTAAAAGACAGGACTTAAGACGTTAATCATTGCTGTGGATATGACAAATTGGTGAAATTGGTTTTGCTTAGCTACAGGTACACTGCTTCCCCTAACTCCTCCAGCAGTATTCCAAGGCATTCCCAGGCCAGATGGGTTATGTAATCCCTCCAGTGTGTTCTGGGTCTGCCCCAGGTACTCCTCCCAGTTTGACATGCTTGAAATACATTCATAGGGAGGCGTCCAGGAGGCATCTTCATCAGATGCCCAAACCACCTCAACTGGCATCTTTCAATTCAAAGCTGCAACGGTTGTACTCCAGAGTCCTTTCGCATGTCTCAAAACTCATTTTGGTTGCTGGTAACCACAGTCAAATCTTTTTGGTCAGTACCCAAAGCTCATGGCCATAGGCGAGGGTTGGAATGTAGATCGAGGAGTAAATTAAGAGCTTTGCCTTCGTTCTTAGCTTCCTCTTTACCATGACAGTCCTGTGCACACCCGCAGTAGAAAGTCAGCAGAAAGTGTGCTTACGGACATGATGAATTGTGCATTTGGGCAGCCTTCGGACTCTGGAGTCCATGAGTCATTCGTTCATTCACCTTTCTATTTCTTCAAGTTTTCTTCATTCCCATTTGTAATCACAGTAAATTGTGAGGCTGTTTCAGAGCTGTCCTGGCAAGTCCACCTGCCTGTACATCTCAGTACTTTACTCATATTCTAACTAGACAGCAGTAGCTTTAATGGGTTTCTCCCATATTTCATGCTCGGAATCCAAAAAACTTAAGCTATGAATCATATTGCAGGAATAATCCAGGAACTGTGGATTAGGCTTCCTGGAGATAACATTAGAATCACACGCACAATATGGCTAAAAAAAGCCACAATTCAATTTGGTTTTGAAAGACTGACTAGGTCATGCTGTGGATCTGTCTGAACAACTTATCTATTTCATATAGATCTATAACTACGATGGAGGATCATGAAATATGACACAGGTACAAGTGAAATGAGACAGGTTTGTGATTTTTTTTTAATTTAGTAGGAATAACCCATATCTTTAAACATACATATATGTACATGTTTATGCCTACAGATTGTTCATATCTTCATTGATTTCCATTTATATATCTAATTTAACTTAATGTATCTGACAACACACTGTCATATCAGTTTTTCCCCATATAGAGATAGAGATCAATTTGGCACATACAGTGCAGGTTGACAGTTTTAAATCTGAAACTCTGAATCAACATTAATTAATGTCCTTACTTTTTTGCAGCACTCCCAAGATAACAATGCAGCCTTAGATGTGTTGATTTTTCACAGTTTGGCCTGGTAATACTAGCAGAATTACATGTAATAATAAAATGTAATACAGTTCTAATTTTGAAATTAACCTTTGAACTGGTGGTTTTGTTCTGATTCACTAATTATGTACAGTGCTGCTGCTGTCATCATTGTATCCCTCATGTTAGGATAAAATACTTGACTGTTTTGCTATGGCAACAATTTACCTGTCCTCAAAGTGAAGTACTGATAATACATAATAATAATAACTCATTAATTCTGATTAGCTGTTGCCACAAGTGGAAACTGTGGCATAATGGTCAATGCTAAAACACAGTGTAATAGCAGAGAAGAGTCATAAAATGAATTACTGACTCAGTAATGTCAGTTACAGCAAAGTAATATATCTAAAGTTTGCTAACATTAGCTACCATATAGCTACTGGTCATACCAGATCAAGTAAGGCAGTAGCTGCAAAACCCCTTAGTGTATTGAATTGTGTATGGGTGTGTTTTGTTGCTTATGAATTAAACCTTTCATTGATAAACGAACAAATTTGGTATTTCTTCTTTCATAAACTCACATCCTGAAACTGTAAATATTTTCTCAGGTGACAGTTGCTTGATTGTGGTCACTTGTTACACACTAGGCAGCTGAACAATTTGTACAATGCTCTGTAATGGAATTGAACAACACTGTCAACATTAAAGTCGTGGACAAGTATGATGCATTATATCGCTAGTCAACTGGCTGCCATTAGTTTTCAGTTATGATACTGTAAGTGAGTTTCTGTGATGTTCTCTTTGCATATATTGAGTCAGTAAATCGGCTCGCAAAATGTATTGTTCATACCTCCATTTGTCCTTGTCCATAACTTGAGCGTACCTGCCTATGAAAAGCAGTTACTCATATGTCATCACACAGTGTAGGCTTGATGGCAGCAGGTTCAGATACAGTATAAAGCCATTACCTCAAGCCTTTTAAACGTGCTAGGGCTTCTACAACATGCCTTGGGATCCTCTAAGGTTATTATACCGCAGGCTGTTTGATCAGAGGAGGAACATGGATGTGTATGTTGCAGCATGACTTTGGTTGAGGTTATTACCAGCATGTTTGATGGAAAGCCCAATAATGTACAGCCATGCGTGTCCTCTGATAGGCCAACTGAACCATGCACATGTATCAAAGACCAGAAAAAAAACACTTGACTGGAAAATGACACCGTTAGCACTCCTTAGCTAATTATCTGTGCTAATACCCCTCCAGCTGCAAGTCTGTCAATGACAATGAAGAGGGGATTAATGCTTGCCACAAACATTTTTTAAATGTTGATCCACAGGCATTAACAGTTTCTTTTTCTGTTCCTGGATAGCTGATGCTGTGAAGTAGAAAGAAGCAAAAATGGATAATATGAAATAAGAAATGATACTCTTAAACAAAAGAATGTAACTGGATTGCAGATTAGATGCAAGACTGCCTGAAAGTAAAAACATAAACAATACGTTTTTGGCATTTAAATCATCGCTTAGAAATGGTGGAGAAATACAGACATTGTTCAATTGATACCGTTTTAATGTTTTTATTTCTCCTATAATTAGTATTAAATTATATAGTTTTCTCTAGGTAACTTCTACTCCATAAAATGAAGTGCTACCAAATGAAGTTCTTGCCATACAAAATATTTTATTTTTAAAGGATAAGGCTGCTGATATTCTTCCTATTGTCAACAAATCCCATGGCCAAAACCAACAATGAATTGATCCTACTAACTTACAAGTATTGTCTGTGTATCCAAAGCCTGTTATATCTTATTCCTCTACGCCACAGAGCTCCATTGTTGTCCAAAAACTATTAAAACACATCAATGAACCACACTGTTGCACTGGCTGACATGTTACTTCATTACAATAAACATGGGCACTGTAGTTTATTTTGAGTCAATCATACACTGTCCTGCTCCCATAAATATTTGCAAGTGCACAAAATGTGTATTAATCCACGGCTGAAAATAGTCCCCAGCAAATGTACTATTTACTCCTGTTTAAGTAACATTTGCTAGAAACTACAGTGTCCAGCTGTTTTTGGAAATAACTGAGGCCTTTTTAGAAATTAAACCAGGTAAGGTTTAATTTGAATAATTTCACTAGGAACTAATGGCAGAGTAGGGGAATGGAAAAGTACTGAGGGATGATCATAGTCAGTTTTGGTCTTTTCATGGGATTTGCTAACAAACAATATAGAATGAAATGGGTAGTTGGATGTTGGGTAGAAAGTGAGTGAGAGCAGGTCACTAGAGTTTTGAAAGCTTGCTTCTTGCAATCCAGTGTTAGATAGATACATGCATACCTTATATTCTTATACTATGTGAGCTGATTCATCTCTTTACAATATATCCCAGACATTCTGCCCTACGATAGCTTGAGAAATTGCATAGGCACACCTTTCCACTTTCTCATAGTGATGTATTGTTTTTATGTCAAGTTTACTTACCGAGAGTTTTTAACAAACAGGTGTGTCATAGAGGTATTTGCAGAAAACAAGGGACACAAAAGCAGATAAAATCCAGTGTAGTAAAACAGTTCAACACAAAAGAAACATGCAGAGAGTAACATCCAGGAGGAAATCTCAAAGCTCAAACCAACATACTGTAAGTAATGATTTTATAATTTGCAAGGCAGCTTGTAGGGAGTGATTGATAAGACAAAGTCACACCTTCTGCCTCAGACGTCTCCTGGTTTTCCACACATGATATTTTGAAATAAAATTAGCAGAGCATAGTTTCTGAGATTCACACGTCATCCTGTTCATGTTTGGCTACCAAACATGTCGATTTATGGTTGTTAGTTCCAAGAAAATTATAATCCAGAAAGGTTGCCTCTTGTTGCTTTAAACACTGACTCATTTCCTAATAAATGCTATGACGTTACTCCAACACTGAGTAGACCGCTGAGAGGAGAGTATTGGTGGCTACACTTAGTTTTGTATGTTGATGGCCTATTTAAGGCCTTGTAACTTAACAGATGGGCACTCAGAATCAATGCAAGCACTCAGAAGGACATAGTAAATGTAGAGCAGGGTGAGCTCTTTATGTCCTCTGTGAAATATGACCACTGTGTATTGAAGATGTGTAGTTCTACTGTAAGTGTGGGGTTGGAGCAGCCAGAGTGTTTCCAGAATCGGTTCTGACAACTCCAGCACACTAGCTTTCTCTCTTATTGCCGTGTTGCTTTCTTCTTTCTTGTCTCCTATGACAAAATATTACTTTCCATGTAATTTCCATGCATCCAGTTGCCAGTTATGTTTAGTAAGTCCTTTTTTGGATTCCTTTGTGCCCTTAACTGTACTACAGTGCAATCGTTTCATGTTGTTGCGCTTGCCTTTGCCCATACTTTTGTGTAATCAACTCGTAATTTGATAGAGGCATTGGCTGTATGTCATTCTGTATGATGCTGTCTTCTTAGTCTGCTTCTGGTGGGGAAAAAAAAACAACAGAGCGTGGGTGTAAAGTACCAAAAACCATGATGTGCTGCTATATTCCAGCAATACTACTAATTAGCAGCACTGAGAGCACTCCAGTCGAGGGTGAAAAAGAAATCCTGCACCACCATCTGCACCAATGGTTTGTACTGACTTAAATGAAAGAGACCTCTCTGTTGGGGTAAACCTTATTTTGTTACTTTTTAGTTTACTATGTGCATCTCATACACCATCAACAGAAACATCAGCCTGAATTTCAGACACCCTCACTTGAGCTTTTCTGGCCCCTTTATAGATTTTAGCTATAAACCGTCCAACCTAAGTATTGTTCAGAGTCATTTTCTTTATCAGTTTTAAAATTACCTCTTCATTTATCAGCTACTGGCTGCTCACTTCCTGTATCTGTATCATCCCACTTTGGTCCAGGCCTGCTCAGGTGTCAGCAACATCGCCCACCTGGAAGTGGACCTCCAGCGGGAAGGGGATGTGTCAACTTCATCTCAGGACGAAGGAGACCAACTTCAGGAGCTGCCCTTTACTCCTGTCCATGCCCCTGTCATCACCCTTGGGATGAATGTGCCTAGGTGAGCCCCCTCTATTGTCTGCTTCAGCCATGGGCAATGATCTGTTTGAGAAAGTCGAAGGGTTTTTATTCTGTAAAAAGCCTCCATGGCAGATTTACTTGAAGCTGCCATGAACAAATAGGATCAGGTTAAAAAGCTGTTTGAAAATCCAAGTATCTTGAAGTGTCTGAGACCAAAAAATGTCACGCTGAGAGTTTTGAGTTGTTTAACATTCAGTGATAGTTGCAGGGAAAGAGCTGAAAAGTAGAAAGCCAAATGGCCAAAGCAATAAGCGATGCCTTTTGTCTTAATCTTATTATGTTGTGATACATCACTTGTTTTTTTCTCCAAGAGTAACACAGGACAGCCTTCATAAAACATGCTGGACATCATTTCCTTAAACGTGTTATTTCGTGGCATCTTTTTTCATGCTCTCCACTTTGCTCTCTGAATCCTCATTACCCATGTTAAGGTTAGTTATTTGCATAAACTGGTGTTAAATCCAGTATCTGGCTCTCACCATCCTTCTCTCTGAAACCCAAAGCTATCCCTCATCCTGTATGAGAAGTAGGGGCAATACCACTTCATATATGTTGGTGCATCAGCTGTGTAACATGAATTGCAATAATTGCCAGCTGTTGTGAAACAGTGAGCACTGGCCAGTATAATGATAGATGCTCATGTTGTGTAGCCTTGAAAATCCATTAGCCGAATACTCATTTGAGTAGAATTGAATTGGTGGTCAGAACTTCAGTGTCAAAAGGAAGTTCGGGTGTATTTCAGACAGTGGCGGGCCGTGCATTTGGTGCCTGGGCCTTCAGTGCGGGTTTACCGACTTAATCGACCACTATGATATTACAATTATACAAGCCATCAATACTATACAACGCAATATAACAAGGCCTGGTATTACAGAGGTCCTGTTCAGACCTGGCATTAACATCAGTCTTGAGTGATCGGATTTCAAGTGTCCTGCTCTGAATGCGTCCATTCAGACCTGGTATTTAAATGCATCTTCAATGCGTCTTGAGTGGCAACATGGATCCGGATCTCACTAACCGTAACCGTGCTGTATGCAAATAAACACAGAGAGACAGCTGTTAGAAGACTTTCTTCTAAGGGTTTCCTTCTGATTTTGTTTTACATATATTCATCATTATACAGCGGCAGGATGTTTATGAGGTGCGCAGAGAGAGGGAGGGGGGTGAGGGAGTGAGAGAGAGAGGGCGCTGCGTAATTTAGAGATTACGCAGCGCTGTTTATTCATCAATTTGCCTACTAATAATGAATTATGAGAGGCATTTCGCGTATTGAGAGTGAATACCATTGTTATTAAAACAAGAAACCCAAATCTCTACACCACAGCCGCAACTGTGCCACGTATATCAGCAGTTCAGAATCAATATTTAATTATTTTTATTTATAATTTAATATTTATATATGTAAATAAAATACACAATACTCACTAGAGTTGCTGATTATTTATTTATAGACAAAATCCATCCTCCTCTCTTTACGCAGGAAGACTTCAATGACTCTGTCATAGAGCTGATCTCTGCGTTTCAGTTCCATCAGCAAGTCCTTTTCTATGGCCATGGAGGCCAAGGCTGCGAGTCGCCTCTGTATTCCTGGCATACGTTTTTATTCGCTTGAGGGCAGAGAATGCCCGCTCGACAGTTGCGGTGGATATAGGAATAGTCACGGCCAGACACACCAATCTGTACAGCTGTGGCATGCTCTCACTCAGATGTTTGCTGTGTAGGAAATTGAGGAGATCATTGGGACATTTCCCTTCAAAGTCTGTCATGGCATACATCACAGTCATGATCAAATAGACCATCAGCACAACGCACATCCTCGTCATATTCATCATGATGTTCCAGTATGTAATTAAACAGCTCCTTGAGGGCATCTCTCTTCTCAAAAACTGTACTAACCAATCTTGAGGTGTACTGCCAACGAGTTGGTGCCACACGAGGAAGACGCCGCAGGCAGATATCGTCCAGTAGTTGCGTGCGCTTCGGAGATCTGGACAAAAATGCAGCAAGGCCATTGAGGTGTGCAAAAAAGATCTTGCATTCTTTAATCTTTGAGACGCCTTGAGTCAGTGCTAAATTCAGTCGATGGGCATAGCAATGTACGAATAAGGCCATAGGTGCCCTCTCCTTAATTTTGGCCTGCACCCCATTTACTCCAGATGACGTGACTGCTGCGCCATCAAAACACTGTTTATCCAGACATCCATATTCCTCCAAGAAATTGACGATAAGAGCAGCAATGTCATCAGCTCGCCTGCCACTAGTAACATCTTCAAATGTCACAAACCGCTCCTTGACACCTGTGTCTGTCACATAACGCAGGACCAGTGCGAGCTGCGCTGCGTTACTCACATCTGTCGTCTCATCCACCATAACAGCGACAAATGGTGCCTTTTGAACCTCTTCTTTTAATGCTTCTCCTAAAACTTCACCAATAGCATTGATCAGATCATTTTGTATTCTCCCTGAAGTCCCACAAAACACTTTGTTTGTTGACAGATGGTAATGCAAGTCTGCATTGTTTTCAGCGAGAAAAGAAAGAAGCTCCACATAGTTCCCTCTGTTTGTGGATCCAGCACTTTCATCGTGTCCCCTGAATGAAAGTTCCTGTTTACCCAGAAATATGACACAATCAATCAGGTTTTTCAGTATCTCCCTATTTTTCTTTACCGCTTCGTTGTGAAGCTCCGTTTCTCTGTGCACTTATTCGTTGAGCTGGAGATCAACTCTGGCTTCTCCAAATGTTCTCAAAAGCACCGCAGCCTGCAAGTGCCCAGCCGTGGCTTGATGTCGCCCCACTGCCTTGGTCAGACAACTCAAGTTGGCAAACCCTCTGTGACTCCAAACACCAAGTCGATCACTTGCAAATAGCAGGCATTCCCAGCAATATAATTTGCAATGCTCCTCAGAGGCGGTAAGCCAGTGGTACCGCTCATAGGCACTGGTCTGAAAGTGGCGGACAAACCCTTTTCCCGGCTGAGACAAGCTGGCTAGCGATGGGGTTGGCCGACCTCTCTTTACGATGTCCAGCTTTTCTGGAAATGGAATTTAATAATTCCTGAGACCAAATCCATTTCTCCTTCTCTGTCAGCCATTGTGGGCATAAAATAAAAAAAATTCAAAAGTATTAATGTGCGCCGATCGCTGAGGACGTGCTTTGCTAGCAATACTTGGCGGTGATAGCTTTGCTCTGACCATCCAATCAGAGGACGGAAAACTTCTGACGTCATTGTGGGCCAGCTAACTGGCCCAGTGAGGCAAATTTGAAAGCTGATTGGTTAAAAAAACAGTTCTGTTGCTATATAGTTTAATTAAGGTAGGCCTGCACTACTGATTCTGAAGGCCCTGGGCAGATTAGATTGACCCTGGCAGCACATAGAGACTGAAATCTGATTGGACGAAACATCGATAATCCACAGACATGTACGGGAAGCGGCGCAGCCAAGAGAAACGTTACAAAAAAAGAGAATAGACTATTGGAAGTAAATTAATACAATTTCATTGAACAAATATTATAATTTAGGTTGTAGATATAGGTTAGTGATTCTGATAGTGTTTAGGCCAGCAGAGAAGGCCTTGCTGGCCCTGACAGCCCACCACTGATTTCAGATATATGAAACTAGTCCGATTGGGCCACCTGGCCTTTCTAGATTAAAACATACGGAGCTTGAGTTTGTAACACATTTGTTCCTTTTCTCCTAGTTGTATAACTACAGTTTCTGGTGTGGCTGACCTCTCCATTGCAGCACAGAAGGGTGACATGAGTGTTACTCATGTTTGATGGGAGACATTATCACTTTAAGCATCCTTTTAACACGCTACTGTTTTATCTGGCCCGGTATCTCGGTGTGAACACTAGTACAGTCCTCCATTACCACAAGAGTTCACTGTCTTGATATCTACAGAGTGATATTGATCAGCTCACTAATTGGCAGCATGTGTATACTGGATAGTATAGCGCTGTTGTCAGGAAGTAGGAGAATTCAGCTCAGAGCCAATTTAAAGAAATCGTTTTGGCAGTCTTTGCATCCCACTTGGGCTAATGGTCTCAGCATTGTTTGTTAATGTGATAGTTCATTATTAAATCCAGCTGTAAGGAAGAAGTTTTTAAGTTTATTTAGTGTTACAGAATGCAATGAAATGAGCTCACTGCATACACTGCAGCTAATAATAGAGTTTGGAGAGGATATAATGGCAGCGGTAATGCGGCCAGGTCTGTTGAGGTGGGACACTGAATGAGAAAGTACACCCTGCAAATAATGGGCACAGTAACTCAGAAACAAGGTTTAGCATTAGTACAGAGAGTCTGTAAATAAGCAGCTGGCATCGAAGCAGTTTCCCAATCCCAGAGTTTGGATCCAGACACGATGCTGTTCAGTTCAGTGGGCTGAAACATCTCTGCCTCTTCACTCGGAGCCAAAACATCTTTTTGCCTGTTTTCGGTGTGGAGTGACCCACTTCTTTGAGAAGAACAATGAAGTCTAAAGAAGTTTAATTGAAGTTGCTGTGCAGATCTGATTGAGCCCCCTTTGAAATAAAAATGATGGCTTGAATATTAATCCACTGGGGCTAAATTAAGATATAACTTTGAGGGATGGGGAAGAGAGGGAAAGTGTGAAATTGACACAGGCGCAGAGGAAAACCCAATCGACTGTCTTCTCCACCGTTGTTGCCTTAATTAGTTTGATCAAGGCTAGGCATTCTTTCTTCACACATGTGACGGTGTGGGCTCGACTGTTTACCAACTGGACACAGGCAACATTACTGTTATGATACAAATAGGGAGATACTTATGTGACATTTGAAGATGATCGTTCGCTTTCCTGTGCTTGCACTTTAGCCAGCCATCTGTGCACTGTGTTTATCATACCCAGAGTGTTTGGTGTCAGCGTTGAAAGTATAAGTTATGAATGTTACCATAGTTGCGGAAAAACAGGTGGCCACAATGATTAGAGATAACTGCCAATTATGCTTGAAACTCCTGAGGGAGCGCTTTGGCACCCGTTCTCTCTCCCCTGTAAGCGTTCTCGTGGTGCCGCTACTTGACGGATATTGCTGATATCCACATGCTGTGTAATCATTGTTTCACTGCATTTTGGTTAAGTCCAGCCGGATATTGAAATTCAAGTTCAGTTTAACAGGATGTAGTGAGTAAATTGAAGTTATCTCCCAAAAGATAAACATCTTTAGTCTGAATGGAACTGATCCAAGATAAACTGAGCTGGGACTAAAAGGAGAAAACAGCAGTATTCCACTCAGATCCAAACATTTTTCTGCCTCATTTACAACCACAAATCACCCAAGTGAGGCCGGTGCATCAGGGACTAAACACATTACCTCCTGCTGCTCGTAAAGCATCATGCAATGGCATTCAGTGAAGTCTTTTCAGCTTGACGAATGATTGTGCTCATGCTTCTGGAACCTTCTTCTAATTTTTTAATTTAACCCCCCTCCTCTAGTTCCTCCTCAGTCAGCTCCAGGAGCTCACTGGCCCACCTCTACTCCGCTGGCTTCCCCGACATCATGGACTGTAGTGGGCAGGCGGCGGAAGTCCTGGACCCCACAGAGCCCGTGCCGTTTGACCCCCAGCGTGAGGAGACTGACCTTCTACAGAGCAACCTACTGGTGTTCCAGTTTCTGGCGTTTACCAGGTGAGGCCCGCAGTGCTGGGTCACATGAGGTTGCAGTGTTACTATCGACTGATATCAGCAGCTCTTGTACTGCACAATGTATTTGCTGTTGTCATAAAGATCAGTATAGATTTGGCCTGTATGCTATGATAGATTATGTGTGATTATATGCTCCTTAAGTATTAGTGTAAATATAATACTTCCAGACATGTCAGAATTGTTGTCGTTGCAGTCATTGATTTGACAGCACTGTACTCACATCTTTCGGTACACTGAGCCACTGGCCATTTAACCGTATACAGGAATAGATACATCCTTTTTGCAGTTTGGTTGACGGCCAAGGACAACGCCCCGCCTGCCTTGAGATCTCTCTTTTTTTTTTCATATTGAACTGCAGCCAAAACTTCAATGCACTTAAGCCATACTGGCATAAAGTCCTGCCAGTCATCCCCTACACACATGTCAAGTACATACCCATACACAGCACGGAGACATGCGCTCACAATTGCAGAACAAACACATAAACACATTTCCCATCAGCGCGGGCTGAATAGCGCCTCTGTCAGTGGCCCATCACAAAACCCTGGAGCCAGCGTCCCCTCTGTCAGGGGCTGACAGTGGAGGGGGGCTGCTGAAGGATGGGTACAGAACACACCACTCTTTGTGTCCTTCTGTCTTGTCACTGGCATCGTCAACAGTTTGATAAGCCCAACTCATATCTGTCTTGTTCATCACAGACTCACCACCATGCTGCCATGACTTCCTGTCTACCAACCTCAACACAATGTAATTTTTTGCTGTTTAAGAGACGTGTGATGGATAATGCTGTCCTCAGTGAATACTGTGAATAAACAGATCTGCTTTGTTTTCAATTAGAATTAATACGTGTAGGCCAAAATGTTAGGCTCCCCCTGTGTGGTAACAGATGCCATAAACTTCATGTAGATTCACCTCAGTAGGTATGTGTGCTTCAGATGTCATTAAATAAAATGATGCTATGGGATGGCGCAAGTGGAATTTGACTACCAGCCATCCTTAAGTGCAGCAGAGAGGAGGAAAGAAGTGGTTGAGGAAAAAAAAGTGGCAGCAAGGAGGCACATCATGGCTAAGCAGCGACAACAAGCACTTGAAACCTTGTTACAGGCCAAAAGACATTTAACAATGATTAGGGCTGCAGCTCTCCTGTTTAATTTTTAAAGTTTTATAGTCAATTAGTGTGTTGATTTTTTTTTTTGTCTTTGAAATGTCAGATATCAGTAAACACTGTTCCCCACAATTTCCCAGAACCCAAGGTGACGTCTTCAAATTACTTGTTTTGCCAAGCAGTTTTGTCAGCTACTGTAATTGTAACATTTAAGTGTTTTGTTTTTTTTGTTTTTTTCGGTTAATGGCAGTGTATGTTGCAGCCTCTAAAATCAAACGTGTAAATCGCACACAAAAGTGTTGTGTTAACTTTGCTGCTAGACTAAACCAAACTGAACTTGTTAGTTGAACGGTGGCCCAGTGCTGTGACATCTTGCTGAAATTTGAGCCTCCTACAGGATAAATCTGGTTTGGGGACACAGTGACGTCCCAAAAAAAAAAAGGTGCAAGGAACACGAACAGTCAGACAGGTTGTAAACAAACCCCCAGGTTAGCCAAATTTATTTAGAAGAAAAAATTGGGGGCAAACAGTAAAATCATTACCTGAACAGTTTGATGTAAACTTTCATCGCAGTTTACAGACTGACTTCTTGGTTCCACTTTAACCTACCATACGACTGCAGTTGTGCGTGCTCACATCATGAACAAGACATCCTTTTTTTTCCTCCACCTTAGGTTAAGCAGATAGATTTGTTGGATTTGTTTCCTACCTCCCCCCACACAGCATCACTATCCTGTTTATTCCGTACAGGCTGGCAATTAAATCGCTTCCTTTCTGCCGGTGAGGTGGAAGGAAGTTTGATAGTAGTGCCTAGTTATATTGTAAAATTACAACAGCAAATATTTAAAGTCTCTGGGTAAGTTGAAACTCTCATATTGAGAGACATGGCAGATATTTTAATATCAATGATTAATTTGTGTGTTGTGAAGGTATGAAAGCTTATTTGATTCTTCTGCAATATAGATAGTGCAACCTCATACCACATACTTAAACATGCATTGTGTATCTCTGTAGCTCGCTGTAGAGTGGGTTGGGGGTTACCTCATAATTATGCCAAACAGGTATGGCAGGCAGGGGTTCAGGCACGGCAGCAGCAGCAGTAACACTTAGGCAAGCGGGGAGCCCGTGGATAGGCACCTCTCACCCGGGCGCCATAATTATCAATATTGTCTGTTTACAGAGTGAATATTAATGGCGGCTCCTCTGTGAAGATGGAGCACGCCAGTATCTTTAACAGTGGAATATCAGAGCGTGTGATTGACTCAGAGGTCACACTCTGCTCTTATTAGATTCCACTTTGAAATCTCCGGCACTGACGACCTGTCCACGGTCGTGGGGGGCCTTCTAACACTCCCTGCTTGTTTTCAAATGCCTTTTCTTTTCTCCCTCATTATTGAATATCCGATGACTGATTGCTCATCAGACGGAAACAGAAAGGAGCTCATCCTGAAACTCGCTCATTATTTAATGTGTTCGGCGCTAAATCGAGTGCTTGCAGGCTCACTGGGACTTTTTGTGGGCCATCAGCAATTTAGGTCTGTATACGTGTGTGTGAAATCACACTCAGAGGGTGGTGTTTGTGAGAAAAGGAATACACAACACCAGGAGGCTCTCTTAGTCACAAAGACTTTTTTTTATGGAGTCCTAGTAAACAAAAGAATACATACAATGATTCCCTTTGTGTTGTTACGAGAATACAACCATATTCATACACTTTTTTTTTACATAAACAGACAAGATTTCCTGTCTTCCACAGATATAATAAATAATTTTCATGCTGCTTTTAGTTTTTAAGAAGGAGCGAAGCTATCCACTTATTCGGAATCAGAGGTGTAGTGCTGAGTTTCTACCTACTCAATCAGCAGTCCAATTTATAGCCACTTGGTGCAGTTTGGTTACTGGGTTTTCACTTTTAAGTAGCTGTTAAGCTGAATTACCGGCTCTGGTAGGATGTGAAAGAAATGCATATTTGATTCTTTTTTTCTTTCCTGGAATTGTCTGAGGTAAATCATTAGCTGAGATGTGATTTACTCTCTCGTGTTTTTAATGACATTTTCAACCATTCATTTTCAAATATGCATACCACTCTACTCCCCACATAGATTGTGTAATAAGAAATATCACAGTTAGTGTTTAATTGATTATATTCAGGGTAGTAAGTCAATAATTTGTGCATTTATTTACATGCAGCATTGCCGTATTACTTTCAAATACTGCACTTGGAGCAATCGTTATTTTCTGCACAATCATCTGCCTGTGTTTTGACAGAATACCAACGGCGGGTGTTGTCCCTGATTGGCCTGACAACATCTACTTCACCTTCCAGTTCTATCGTTTTCCACCAGTCACATCGCAGCAGCTCAAACTACTGACCAGTGACAAGGTTCAACAGAAAGGTAGCGATCCACTTCCCTGTGTCCTGGCCTCCATCAACAAAGACGGCACTGTCAACTCTGGTAAGGATCCACTGCTGCAAAGAAAATAGTACTGTTCATTTCCTCACCGAAATGGAGAGTCATGCCTTCTATTTCCCCTGTGCATCTCCCTAGAATGAAACTGTCCTCTCTAAAGGCTTTTTTGGTACTCTGCTTATAACACTTTGGATGCATCTTAAAGACAACTTGTGCAATCAAAGTGTAGTAAATTTTTTAATTACATTTTTTGCCCATTGGCTTCCATTCATATTAGCATGGTAGAAAACTGCAGAGACTTGAGTTTGAGTTTGACTTTATTGGCATTCATGCTCACAGTTAACAACTGAATACTGCAGCAGAATTTACAGTAATAAAAATAGAAATATATATATACATGATTGTACATCATAAAACATAAAACTGTACATATATCTATACATTCATACTCATACATACACATTTACATATGCAACCATACACTTATATACAACCATCCATGCATTTTAAAATACCATAAAAACACCAATTTACAAACACACCAAAAAGAAAAGAAAAAAGACTTGAAACTTGCTTGAGATAACTAATCTATCACAGTGAGCAATATGTCAAGTTATGTTATCAATGCATGGTTATACAGTTGAGAACATGAACTGACAAATTCATACTTGGTGCGTTCATGTCCAATGTCAGAAGGTGGGTAAATGAATTTATCTGTATAGAACGTATTGTATGCTTTGGGATTTGTAAGTCCCTGCCATTGATTACAAACGATGCTAGAGTCGTATATCCATTATAGATTCTACATATAAGCCGGGCTGTGATTTATTTTACTGCTTTCCGGGTTAACATTGTAAAATCAGTGCCTACAAACCGTAAGCTCGTTCCATGATGCTCCATGATGTTCTCTGATGCTGAGGCACTTCTCTTTCTATCAGCGGAGCGGGCGCTGATTGATGTCAAGTCTATTCATGTAGCAACTAATGAAATGGAAGAGATATTACAGCTTCTGACAGAGCGTGATATTGAACACACAAACAACCTACGCCTACCCATATTCTCCATTCCCCAGACATACACTCCAGTCTAACTCCGTCAATATTTCTCTGTCTGTCTCTGCGTCTCTCTCAGTCTATATCATCCAGCGTGCACTTCCACAAAGCCCTCCTACATTCAGACAGATCCTTCTATATATTCTTAGGCTGGGAGCCTTTCCACCTATTAACTCATAACTGCTAACTGCTAAAGCTTCCCTTTCTTAATTGAAGGATTAAGTGCTACGGTTATCATTCAACAGTTTGTTCGTTCACAGCTTCTCTTAGTGTTTAACCAGGTAATTGTTTCCTTAGGTATCAAAATCTGACTCATCTGTCTTTAGCAACTTTACTTGCTGAACCACCAAAACATACTTATGGTTTATGTTCAAATGAGAGCAACCATTTCTGTAAAGATGTTATTATAGTTTGTTGTGAAATTGCAGCTGAAAAAGATTAGCTAAACTGAGTGGATTCAGAGGAAATTCTGCTGCGACATTAAATGTCATTACAGGCAGATTATGAGAAAGGTTTGTGAACATTTGGAAATTATCTAAACTTTTGTGCTCCCAAAATTACAAGTTTCATCAATTAAATATATTAAATTACAAACAGGCTGAACAAAGAACTACACAGAAACAATCGCAGATTCTCTGCATCTGATTTTATTGGAGAGATTGTCATTTTGTTTAATGTTATAGATGTTTAAACAAAAGTTATATAATCAGAGTAATAGAAGATAAATACAGAGCAATAGGGAGAAAATGAATGAAAACAGAAAGATAACATTATTTTGCTTCTCATTTATATGCAGTTACTTGCTAAAGCAGAAAAGACAACAGACAAAACACCCAGGACAACAACTTGTCAGATAAAGATTCCCCGTTATTAAAGACATCACTTTTGACATCATTTAAAGAGAGTTTTTAAATAACACAGTTTTCTTCTTACAAACTAAGATTAAACTAAGCAATAAAATGCTAAATTAATTCAATTCATTTAGGGGTTTTGTCACTACAGCCTTACTTGGTCTGGCATGACCACTAGCTTATAGTGGCTAATGTTAGCTAATATTAGCAAACTTTATGTAGATATTACTGTATAACTACTGTCATTTTGCTGACTTTATGACTCTTCTCTACTTGTGCTACTATTACCTTTTAGCACGTCACATATGAACATTTCAAAGGTTTTTATCACAAAAATAAAATGAGACAAACACGCTGTACCTCACCAGGAGACATACTTGTAGTTTCCTGTTTGTGGTCTCGTTCCAGTCGAATTCAATCAGGTCACCTAATGATTATGTCTGTAAAGCAACTGACTCAAGACAATCTTAGGAAATTAAGAAATTAAGGGATATTCAATGTGACACTATCCGTCACTTGTGGCCACAGTGATTGCTGTTCAGTAAAGGAGCAATTGGTTGCTAACACAATAAACATAACAACTTTACTTTTACAATCTAGACCCGAGGTCACTAGTAGGCGGACCGAGGTCTGAGTCCGGACCCAGACGCTGTCCTATCCGGACCCGGACCTATAACCAATAAATTATTTAGAATTATTATATTTAGATGGAGTGTTTCTATTTTAACCGGCGCAGCTTTTCTAGCCTTTACAGCACTGGTTTAGCAGCCCAGGAATCATCTCACGTGATGCTACTCAGCCAATCAAATGTGTGCAGATTCACACAGGGGAGAGACGAGAGACAACAGTTGGAGAAATAAGTAAGTCAGAGAAAAGTAATTTCACATGGCGTGCTGTAAAAAGAGAAAAGTAGACAGCGAAAACCGAGTTAACAAAAAGAAGAAAATATTATTGAATTGTACTTTCTTTATTTGATTGGTCAGTTGTTGACGTTGATACAACTACTAGGCTACCTCAATATATATATGGCACTGAATCATAATGCAAGTTAGACATTATGATGTTCCAGACCTTTTCTTGAGGACATTTTTTCTAACTGGACCTCTTTGAATTTTAATTGAATACTCCTGATCTAGACCTTCACAACAGTAAAGTGACCATTCCTCCTTCAATAGCACTGATAGTTCATTAACATTTTGGAATTGTGTGTATGACTGGTTTAACCCAAAGTCACTGTACTTATACTGTATATTTAAGGTCTTGATTTGGACTTTGCCATTACACACTCCAAACTGTCAATACTTACTCTTCTGTTACAGATTTTAAGCCTTTGCTCAGGGTCATTGTGAAGGTGTGTGACCCAAAAACAGGCAAAATTATCTTCTTCTGTAAAATGTGTAGTATTGAGTTGACTGATTTTTGTCCTGTTCAGTGGTTTGTGAGTCTTCATACCCTCAGGCAGAACTATCTGCTACTCCCTCCATGCTTCATTGTTGAGATGAGCTGTTGGTATTAACCTGTTGGTAATAAGCAGTCGTGTTTTGTTTGTTTGTTCTCTTTTTTCCCAAGTAGTGTTTTCCTCTGCGGTGTCCTCCACTCCTTATTCAGTCTTGTTGTCATGTTTCAATCTGTGAAAATGATTGCTGTCCAACCCAGTGAGCTTCAACCGCATACTGTAGGATCTCTGACATTTATTTTCATGGCTGTATGTTTCACTTCAACTGTTATGACAACCAGCTTCTATTGATGGATTCCTTCAACATCATTTCATGAATTTCCAACTTCCATAATTTTTTCCCACCAAAGACAATCTCACAGTCATTTCATGATGCATAGACCAGAGGACAATCAGCTCCTTCATTCCCTAACTCTCTCTCTCCCACTGTGGCACTAAACACTCAAAGACTGAGAAGACTGGGACTCAGTTTGGCATCCTGCTGTTTACCTCATGTAAGTTAGCTCACACAGCGATTAAGGTGTTCTGTCTCAACGACTGATTTTGCTTAGGCAATAGGTGTAACATTTTTACAATTATGTGCAAGCAGTTAAAATAGTTAAACTGTAGGTAGTAACAATTAAAAGAGCAAAGGGAAATGCAAATAGCTTTCTTTTTAATGATTAGTTTTTTGAGGCTGCAACAAGATAATCTATTTGAATTTATGTGAACTGTTATTTCTAGCAGTTATTTGCCAGGGATGGGAATCACCCTGTGTATGTCCTACACGGCCAAGGTCCACCGACAGCTGTTTCTATTTGCCTCCTGATTAGAACTCTTCTCAGGACTGTGTGGGCGTGTACAGACTGTCCTTGACTGACGTGTCTTTGATTTTCCAGTTGGTTTTGTTGCATCTGTTAAGGTGAATTCAGATTGAACACGAAGCAAGTTTTCGCCTTGTGCCACAAACAGGTGTTAGCTGTGGCTAGCTAACAATGGATGCAACAAACGTGTGTATGTAGTGTTTCTGTGTTGGGTTTGTGTGGTAGCTAAGTCTCATCATTAAACATACCAGGAACTCCAGTTCTTTTGTTATGTTCCTCCTTCTCTTGGCTCTGTACCTTTTATAAGTGGAGTCATAAAGCCTCGGGATAAGCGCAAATCTTCCTTTCAAATTAAAGAAAATAAAAATTTTGAACTTGCAAGGATGCGACCTTGCCTCAGTTTGCACTGCCTAGAAACAAAATTTTCTTCTGACTGTACATGCAATAGCACTGCCTCTAAAATTCACTTGCATTCAGTCTGAGCACTATTAGGACAACTTTCACCTTTATGGTTGTGTTGAATAGATGGAGTTTAATGATCTCAGCAAACTCCCAGCAAACTGTAGCGCCACTCAACTTCAGCCTGAGCAACCTGAGGTCTAATCAGCCAGAATAATGGAAACACATGTGTGGGTGTACACAGCCTTTGGGAAAATGTGTCATTTTGTCAGCTGTACAGTTCAGTGTCCTAAGAATAATATAAAATTGGAGAACCTTCACATAATAAAAGCAAAAAGGTTTTGATAATTTTTCCTTTTGTTTTCTGAGATATTCCTCGAGCTGTCTCGCTACCATTTGCAATTAGTATTTATTTTTTGCTGCTGTGAGTAGCTCCTCTGTTTCCTTTGGGCATTGCATTGTGGACTTAATTCTGTCACTTGTCACTTGGTTGAAGTTTGATAGCATTTGATAGCATCACATTGAATCCAGTATCAAATCTGCTTACAGAATCCAAATCCTTTAACTAAAGTTAAACATACCTTAACTAAAACATTTGAGATGTGTATTTCGTTGGCTAAGACAGAAGCTTAAGTCAGAAACACCACAGTTTTTAGTGATAGCCTAATTACAGGCACCTTTAAATGAGCAGCAGAGATATCTAAGAAAAGAAATGATAATGTAGTGATCTTGATAAAAGCTACTATTACTCAAAATATTACTCATAAAATTATGATATTATAATCTTTAGCATATATCTAATTAGGAATACATAAGGAGGCAATATACACGCAGCACTGCAATCAATCAGTGGAGTTAGAGAGAGACAGAGAGGAGAGAGACAGACAGACGGAGCAGGTGGAGGTGGAGATGGTGTTGATATGGATGTTAATATTGAGGTTAATGCAGCCAAACGTTCACTTAAATGTCTTAACAAAACAAAATGAGTTTAGTCGCAGTCTGAGTTCATTGATGGTTAAGATCAAATTTAATTTTGATGAACACAAACCACAATTCCCTGCCCACCATTCGTTTGCATCACAGTAATCAGATATTGTGTTCATTAATAACAGCCTTATTGCTTCATTTTTGTTTCTACTAATCAGGTTTTAGCTATACGTTTATTTTTCAGAGGCGGAGAATTTCCCCCGCAAAACTGGCAAATAACTTGACCTCATTCAGCTCAGCAGAATACATAATCATCCTCTGTTAACATGCCTCCTCCTATCATTTGCGCAATCCTCCCTTAAATGCATATGCAATGAGGAGATCTTGCAGACACTCACGCAAATGACGCGCAAACTGCGACTCCAGCCTGGTGCGTCTGCTTGATAAATGCAGCACATGTGTTAGTAGACATCGCATGCAAAGTAAATCCAGCCCTCTATTTTTCAGGAGGTACTGGTTCTAAATAGTGGAAGTTCCCATTCAGAACTATAAACTTAAGTTATTGATCTGATATGCATGAAAGTTTAACTGTGAAGCTAACAAATGAACATGTGTTCCCGCAGATATAATTGGTAAATTTAGCCGTAGTCTACAGTGATGCTCTGGTTTGCGTCAGTCTCAGTCTCTGTGCACCCTCACTGTTTTCTCTGCCTGCAGCCTTCACAGTGTTGTTGAGAGTTGTTGATCCCCAGCAGGATTTTCAGCCTGCCTAGCCTGCTGTGTACACACCAGGCAGGCCATTCAGGTGGGGGTGGGGGGGGGTCTGTTGGGTGCCGCTCCTCGTCTGCAGACCTAGCTGCACACCAGCGCACACATGCACACACGCACACAACCCTATGCAACCCTTGGGCCAGATCTGTCAGCTCTTCCCCGCTTGTGAGCACAAACACACACAGCACATTCGCTTTCTCTCTCTCTCTCTCTCCCGCTCTCCCTCTGTGCTCTCATTGCCACCCGTCCACTGCACACAAGCCCAAAGCATGCTGGGAGAATTAATGGTCCAAGTGGAGAGACTTGGCGGGTGGTTGGGGAGAGGGGGAGGTGGAGGACTCCGCGTAGGTTAGGTTAAAGGAAAAGAAGTTCTTAAGCAGCACAGAAATATAAAGGCTGCTTTGGTCTTTGTCTGTCTCTTTATCTTTTTCTTGAATTCTGTCAAACAAGTCTGTAATGGCCTTTCAGTAAAAATCATTGTGTACTTTAGATCAAATGGAGGGCAAACTCCATCTGCTGATGAAGTTCATTTGATATGGAAAGCAAATTCAAGTATTTGTTTAGACTAATAGCAAATTCATTAATCTATCCATCACTTGAAAGTGTTGAAAGCTAAATAGATCTGATAAGTGATTCAAAATGATTCAGGTTCTAAAAGTCTATTCAATACTGGAGTCAGATTCAGTTAAGTTCAGGTGTGGAGAGTCAGAGGGGCTTGCTGGTCTCTTTAACACATCAGGGCTGTCACCAAAGGTCCTTATTACTCCCTTTCTATCCAGCCAGCTGCTTCTGGGAGAATTCTGGAAGTCAAGTTGGCGCACGGACCCACACTCATACCTTTAATACACACATACAGGCGGTAGCTTTAACACGGCGCTGCAGGTTGGGTTTGACTGCCGTGACTGTACATTGTACCCACTCACCAGCTGAGTTGGATCACTGATGGGGTCAGCTTCATTTGAACTGCTCGGAGTTAGAGGATGAGTCAAATTTCAAGTCGGTACATCGCAGAGCCGTCATCAGAGAATCACAGGGCACTCGTTTTACATTCTCAAAATGTATCTTAGCTTTTACTCTGAACTGATTTAATTCAAATGAAATGGCTGGTGTGTGTGTCCCCACATGTGATCTTGCAGGAGTGGGCAAAATAACAAATGGCTAATGATATAAATAGTAAATATCTAATGAGATTTACAGCCGCCCATTGTCCCCAGAACAGCTTCAGTCCTCAAATTGTGTGTATTTGTGTGTATTTTCTTCAAAAAAGAAAACCTTTTTCTTCTGAGTGATGAAGAGGGAAATCCACTCCTCTTTAAGGTCCAGAATTGTCAATTGTGGATGTGCTGATTAAA
Organism: Macquaria ambigua; assembly: GCA_008360985.2. Taxonomy (NCBI): domain Eukaryota; kingdom Metazoa; phylum Chordata; class Actinopteri; order Centrarchiformes; family Percichthyidae; genus Macquaria; species Macquaria ambigua. The sequence goes on along the minus strand of VMKM01000717.1, from coordinate 21,266 downwards.
GCCATGACTTTATCCTGCAGTTCATAAATTCCCTCTTGAGGCTTTTGGACAGTGTGTTAGGCGCCATTATCATCTTGAATTATGGGAACCCTAGGGTGCGTCTGATTTTGTGAAATGGCCTCATACTCCCTGGTTATTGTACTCCCATGCACAATCATCAGACCTAATGACTCCCAGTAGATGGCTGCTGCACCAGTTCAGATCTGTCCACAAGGTTGACAGCTGGTAACAGATATTAGGGCTCAATTTAAACTCATCTGGATGGAAGGAGAGGCTAAAATAATGATCAGGTTGTGCATCGTTACGTGTTTTGTTGTCAGCGGAAACAGACATAAATACACTGGTTCAGTTTTTGAGGCCACAGTACTTTTGTGGTGTTGAGTATCAACCTGCCATTGGATCATTGCAGTTTATCATACAAATGGGTGACGAATCAAAGGGTGATTTAGTGTTGTGTTGCATGGTCATAAAGATGGGAAAATTGTGAGAGACAGCTAAAAAAACAAAATGAATGGTCAAAATCAAGATATCGTGACTTTTATTCCCTAGTATGGGTCAAGCTCCAAAAACACAGGATCCTACACTTCCCATGTCTTTCCCCAGTTTGTAACACTGGTTTCCAAGCCTAAGCCCATATAACCATGATGACATCCAACTAGGGCTGCAATGATTATTTTCATTATTGACTAATCTGCTGATTATTGTCTCGATTGGTCGGTGAAATGTCAGTAAAAAATTAAAAATGCACGTAACAATTTTCTTAAACCGGCAAGTGTCTTGTTTTGCTTGACTAAGACTCCAATACCTAAAAATATTCAGTTCAATATGACATAAGTCAAAGAAAAGCAGCAGATATTCCCAATTGAGGAGCTAGAATCGGGCATGTTTGGATAAAAAATTCCGTAAACTATTATATAGATTATCAAAATTGCAATTGGGCTTGGTGGTTGTTGCCCTAACCAATCTAATGAGTAGCGAGTGACTTGTCCATCCTGATGACGTCATTTTCAGTTGACACAGAAGCTGGGGTTGTTAGGAGCAGTTAACTAAAGGTTTTTTTAATGACAACTAAAGAAATAAGGCAATGTAAGGGTTGAATAACCAATACAGCTGCACCTGTCTCATCCACACTGTCCCCATTCTTAGTCCTGCCTACAGAGCTCTGAGTGGTTGAATGTTTCTCCAGCTGTAGGAAACAGCCATCAATTACCACAACATCACACTCATCTGAATCTCCGAACCAACCAGACATGTAGGCAGTTATTCAGAAGTCTTGAATAAGGTTAAATTATAGGTACACTGTGGATTTTTCGACCACAAGTAGCACTATTTAGCAGTGTTTTTATGAGCAGGTCCTCGTTTGTTTGTATCTTATGCACGCACACAAGGACATGGGCGAAGCGATAGGCCTACACGTTCCTGCCAACAGTTTAATGCTATGCCTCTGACTCACAGCTGGAAGCAGTAACGCGGCAAGAAACACAGCAATATACCAGCAAAGGCAAGGAAGACTAAAACAGCTAGCTAGCAAACATGGATATAAACAATACAGGTTTTAAATATTAAAAAAAAAATCTGCTTTGCAAATGTTTAATCAGGAAAGAAATGCATTCAGATTCATTAGGCCTCAAGAATACAAACAATGCGTTTTAGTGGGGAACACTAAATGTAAAAATGGCTGTTTTTGTTTACAAAAAACTCCACAGGGTACCTTTAACTCATTTAGTAACTTCATAGTCAGGCTTTTTTATGGTGTCACTCATGACCCCTCTCATATATAGTTCAATTTGTTTGAACAGTGTATGTTTTTTTTTTCTCCATGCTGAAGTCTCCTCTCTCCTTGTCAAGGCTCTCCAGGTCTGCAGGTGCAGTTCAGAGTAGATGAGAGTTTCCTGAGGCCAGGAGAGAAGCGCTGGTTTCTGCGCTATCTGGCCCTCCACACCATGCACATCGACATCTGGGACAGCGACTCATTGCTCCTCATAGGTTCTACTGCCATCGAGCTCAAGGTACAAGACTGAGGTCGACTTATGATTCAAATGTATCGAGATGAAAGTGATCATTTGTGATTATTAGTTGCAGCAGTACAACACAAACTCTGATTCCCACTCACCTGGTGTTCATCACAAGAACTTCCCAGAGTTAAGCATAAAAAAAAAAAAAACGCCTTCTGTTTACACATGCATTGTCAACTCATGACAGACCTTCATCACAATGAAGGTCTGTCATGGATTCATGCAGCGTTTGCAGATTGTTTTAACACATAATAGAATTTTATTAATAGAGTGAACCATGCGTTGCTACTGATAATAGAACGTCAAATACAAAAACATGTCACTGTATATTAACCAGGTTTCCTCGAAAGCACAAAACAGACATTTCATAATAGTTGTTATAAATGGTTTTACTCGAGAACGAGCACAAATCTTTTACAAATTTTTTAATAGGAAAAGGGAGTATGAGTTTAAAATCTGTAAAAAAGAAATGCACCAGAGCCTCACCTCACCAGTCTGTTTTGGACAAACCCACAACTACTTAGTGTTGCTCTGTGTGTACTCTGTGTTCAAGGATTTGACTGAAGCAAGTTTTGTATTTTAACCTCTAAAGAAAAATGAACCACAGATTAAAGTCTTTTAATTTTTAAAAAAATTTTAATTTTAATTTTGGTCCTTTCAGCTCTGCTCTGACAGAAACTCTTTTTTCCAACCTTGATGTGGAATTGATTTGTTCTGCAACTTTGTGAAATTTGTAATGCATTTAATGAGAAAGAATTAAGGGAGTAGTTTACAACTGGGCCAAGCTGTTTTGATCTTATATCATATCCGTTTAGCAATAACTCAAACTCCCAACCATTCCTAGCGTATTGTCTCATGTAGTCATTTTCCCCCATGTTTTGATCAATACATTTGTTTTTAATGCATACTTGCGAATAAATGCATCTCATTTCTCATCTCCAGTACATGTTGCGTCAGGGTAAAACGGCAGTGCAGGCCCTTCACGAGGTGGAGGTGCTGACCACCGATTACGTGGGAGAGGACACCTTGCTGACAACCACACATTCGGGCCGACGGTCAGCCTTTAGCCCCATGACGGTCCGCACCATTATCAGGGGCCGGCTGCACGTACGCACAGGCAACATAGGCAAGTACTGCAAGACTGTTTCTGACACTTGATACTGACACCAAATATTCACAAGATGACCATGACTTACAGCAACATAGAATATCAACAGATGGATAGACCAACCAACCAACTTAATGACAAAATGTCACACCTCAAGGTCCACCTACTAGCTTTTTCAGATCTCAGTCTTAACCAGTGAATGGAACTGGCTCAGGTGTCATCATGTCATGTCACTTCGGTTGATATTATTTTGTCACACATATTGATCTCAAGGCCAAGAATAAACTTCCATGCTCAATGTCCTTAGGCTCTTCTGAACAAAGAATCAATGATCTGTATTCCCTGATTGTCATGATTGTTAATGGATACATGTGAGAACCTTTTGATATTGTGTACCTTGACACAGTACTAGGGACTGATGAATGAGCATAAGATGCTGTATGGTCAATGCACTTGAATGAAGTATTGAATGAAGTATTTGGTAAGAATTCATCCGACCAGCCAGTAGTTGTCTTGAGGCCAGTTCAGACCAAAGATTTGCGACGAGACGTGTTGAAACTTACAACTACTTGCAATGTGCCGGTCTGCAACGTTCTGAAACCTGCCAGTTTACACCAATGCGACTAGACAAGACTGTAGCTGGATATAATTTGTAGCATCTTAAAATATGAATGAGGATAGTGATAGTGAGTTACTTGCTACAGTTGCATTTGTAGTATTGATGAAACGGCGAAAACATAAAAAAAACGAGAGGGTCGAGATGACCAGCTGACTTCGCTACGAGCTGATTGGCTGTTCAAACACGTGACGTGCCTTATGTTCTAAAACCAGCCGCTGGCGATTTGACAAGCTGAGTCGCAGGCGTCGCCATCAGCCGGCTTGAGTCGAGCTGAGACCAGTTCACACCGCTGAAACTTTTCCCTGCGACGTTCTAAAATGATTTTGTCTCATCGTGAATCTTTGGTCTGAACTGGCCTTTACTTTTTGTTGCTGTTAGCACATACTCCTATGGAGAAACTTGTGAATCAAATAGACTAAATCTAATACTGCCCCCTTTGGGGCACAGAAGAGGGTTGAGAGTGCTGGGTAGTTGCATTACCAAAACATGAAGGTAAATGTAAGGAAAGCCAGGAAAAGAAGAACTTGTATTTGTTTTAGTTTTCAAAAGAATATCCAGTTTAAATATCACCCAAATCTCCGTCTACCCCTGAAATATTTACAGGAGTGATTTATATTCAGGTCATATTCCATTTGGAGCCTCAGATTATGAAGTAATGTTGTCTGTTTACTTTTATTGATGTGTAGAGTTGGAAATGACAGTAAATCCCCAGGGCTGCTGCTGCTGTTGAAAGTTCCCATTTTCTGGCGGTGTGCAGGCTTGCAAAGCAGACACTGTGCCAAAACGAAATATCTTGATGTGATAGTTCCACTCTGTCTAGCAACTGAGCACCTTTCCTCTTCCCTTGCACTCATCCAATTTGGGCCTGGCGTGCCCCTGCGGTGTGATGGCAGCTGACGATAACTTCCTCGCCATTAATCAACTGTTGAAACGATACTCCCTCTCATAAACAATGCATCATTCTCTGGGCCTCAGAAACTCTGCGGAGTGCCATTGTTGGGGCTAAATATGCCAGCACTTATCACTCAAAGCAGGTTGAGAGCGCAGTGGGTTATTGGGTGTGCTTGGGCTGGAAGGAGGAGGGTTGTGTCTGGCATGTAAATTCCAATCAAGGCTCAGATATCCATCAGGCGCCCTGGCCGACAGTCAGAATCAATTTGGGGAGGGAGGACTCGCAAGCACTTTTCTTTGTTTCTGCTTCCATCTGTCGCTGCCTTTCTCACGTCCACACTTCTCTCTGCGCTCTTTATCACTGTCTTCCTGTTTTCTCCTATTCATCCATTTACCTCTTACCCTTATATCACACGCTCTCTCTTCCACCCTCTATCTGGCTGTTTGTTTTCTTCTCTCACCACACCTACATCCTCTTGTGTTTCTCTTGCTTTCTCTGTGTCTGTCCCCAAGCTGTAATAAATCAGCGCTCTTATTTGGTGGGTGGTAAAGGATGTGGAGCTCGGTCATTAATGCTCACTGGGGGGGGGCTTGAGAATCAGAAGTTACCCACAGCACAACAGATGGATCTGCTGTATGAGACTTTGACAGAGATTTGATGGGAAGGACACACACAGAGACACACACACAAGCATGTGTGCATATCAGATCACTCACACATGCCAAGAAGGTATGCACTCATGCATACACGCAGACATATAGACAGGCAGGTGTAGCAGAGCGTGGACAGGTTGTGTGATGAGGCAGCGTGGCAGATATGAGAGGCGGACAGGTAGAGTATATCACCGACATCATGTGAGGACCCTGTAACTCCAATTTTTGTGATTTTCAAGTTCAATAGAAGGATTACATGGCTTCTGTACGGATTGGAAACATTTTGCTACTCCTAAATCCCCACTGGATGGACTCAAAAAATGCACGCTGGCCAAGCTGAAAGGCAGGCTGTATTTCTGTGTTGACACTGCGCAGATACAGCTCCTGGATTTCAGCTCAAGAGGTGAAGGAAGGTTGCTTGAAAATGGTCGATGACGCAGAGTGCGAGAGAAAAGAAAGAGTGTGTGGCAGTGTGACAGGAAGAGTAGCTAAAGCAGTAAAAGCTTTTTTTCAGTGAGGCTGAAATATCTTCTTGTTGTGAGGACCTTGTCAATTTAGATTAATGTGCTGATTTCATTTTAGCCATGTATTATTATATGATAATGTTGACTAGTTTAACGTGTATCGTAAATGACTGAATATTGACCGCAGCCTTTAATTAGCTGCAGGCTTTATTTGAAACAGGCTTATATAAGACAGAGGGCTCTATTTCTAATTTCCCCTATTGCTTTTACATTTAAGTAACAATCATCTCTGTTTTCAGATCTGCAACTGTTTTAATTTGTTCTTGATGCTGCTTGCTGTTAATGCAGACTCAAAACCTCCTCCATGTTTACCTGTTGTTTTGAGTTTACATTCAGCGTACTCTACATTTCCACAGCACTAATCCCATCGGTAACAACAGAGTCATTAAATACTCAGTACTCTGCTGCTCTGAGTTTCTCTTCCCTAACAAAAATGTTGTTTTCATTCACTATTTTCAGTTGCTTTGAATTTGCAGGTTTTTTTACCACTGGTTTTATCCTTTTTTTACACCTGGTTTTATCACTGTTAAGCTGCTGTCAATGAAACTCAACACTTGCCTGCACAGATTTTTCACATTAAAAGCCTCTAGGAAGTGTTGAGTTTCAGTGACAGTAACTTAATAGCACTCATAAAAACGGCTGAACGGAGGTAATTGAAATTAATTAGGAAATGAAAAGGGTATTTCTGTTAAAAATATAAAGTCAGAGCAGCAGAGTACAACATGAATCTGTTGATGGAATTAGTGCTGTGGAAATGTCTATTATTCTACATTTACCATGTGAGCCATGGTGTTACACAGTCACCCTCAAAAATGTAAAATAATATATTAGTTATATGATCATATATTACTTTATATAATCATGTGGATACTCCCCCCCCATGCCATTATAATTAACAAGTAATGCATTTCTGACTACATACTGCTCTCTCCCTTTTCTATTTTTTTTTTTTATTTCAGTCATGCATGCTATTAATCATGTCTTTACTTCGCTCCGTTGGGAATTCATCAGAATTAGGCTTTATTGGAAAAAGTGAGTGGCAGACTGTCATTTGCAAATGAAAAAGAGTGAAACACCAAATGATATCCTTTTTAATCATCACAAGGTGGGATTGACAAGTAATTAATTAAATGGTAATGATATACGCTGTCAGGCCTATTCAATCATTCTGTAAAGCAGCTTTTATTAATAGCATTGTAAAGGACCAAAGGAAGTGGCTTAATCAGAATAATAGAGAGTTGTGAAATTGTGGCTGGAACATGGGGGGTCTGGTTTTGCTGCGGTATGAGGTCTTGAGGAAGGAAAACAGCTATCCCACACAGAGAGCTGTAGGAGCAGATGAGGAGTATAAACCATGACAACCGCCTGCTCGTGCCATGAAACGGATCGACTGGTGAATCCAGACGAAAGCTGCAATGCTTTATTGATTTCATCTGCTACATCCACATGAACTCTGAGTGGAAAATTAAGATAGAGGCAGGGGAAAAGACACATTAAAGAGAGATGTTTAACCTTAACACAATTGAAAACTGCTCAACATTTGGAAGCTGGTACTAATATTTTGTAGCACCCGCCAAAGTCTGCTGAGTCAAAGCAGAATCAGTGAGAAACTTTGTCCCAAAGATAGAAAATAGAAAACATCAGATAATCTTTATAATCCATGATGTCATTATGATGTAAATCCCAGAGCTTTTCTACAGACTGATACTGTGAACTGATTGATGGTCTGTTAACAGTGATTAATCTATATTGTATCTCTAAAACAGACAAGCAAGTAAACACAACAATAGAAAGATGACAGATGGAAAGAAAGTAAAGGATGGATGAAATAAAAAGTATGCGAGGAAAGACAAGCCATTTTCATAGATTTGCGGGTGTAGAATAAACCACATGACAGACGGGTATACTGAACTCAAAACCAATGGTGCCTTCATTGGGATTCTATGTGCTCACACTTGCCCTGAAAATCTTTGTCTTACATGTTCTGCAGGTGTGTTTATTTATTTGCGTCTACATTACAATTTTCCTGCCAACAGTGGGACCTGAGGATGGCAGTGTTGGTCAGTCTCTTTGTCCAATCCTTTTATCCAGAGTAAGCTTCTGTTTATAGACATTTACCAGCCAAATTGCCATAACTTTTGATACAGATATTCACAGTCCCCGGAGGATAATTCTTAATAATTTTGGTGACAACCCTTAACTATTCGACTAGCACCACTATTAGGCTAGTCGAATAAAGAAATTTAGTCATTATGAAGTGACACTGATTCATAATTTGATAAAATCTTAAAGCTGCATTAATAAAAACATTTTGGCCACCTGGGGGCAGCAGAACAGTTGAACACAACGTCTTACATTTTATCATATATGTGTTAGAAAACAGTTGCCTATTCCCACATCCAGCAGACATGGAGCAACATTACCATTCATTTGGAAATATGTTTCTAGCCTCCTGACAGTTTTCACCCTCCTTGTAGCTCAGTTTTGGTCTTCAGCAAATCCTGAGGGAAATATCCAGCTCTTTTAGTGCTAGATGCTCCATTATGTTCACCAGTTAGTCACTTTGTTTTTCTGTCTGCTGTTTGGTGCAGATGTTTTATTGGACCTTTGTCACGTAAAAAAGCTGCCTGCTCTGACTGGAAACAAAGTTAAGAGTGGAAGTTACAAGTCTGGAAAATCAAAACAGCAAGCTAAAAGACAATAAAGTGCTGCATGAAGCTGAGGGGAATTGCAGAGTTTGGTGATAATCCTCTGTGGGTTCATCACTATGAGCGACACCTTTCACATTACACATAGTCATTTGATTAATTGTTTTTATAAAAATATTGATTAAGCCAGCTTTAATGCAACAAATTGATGCTTATTTTGGCTGATAATAACTTTAAGTTACATCAATTTCTGTGACTGAACCCAAGCTAGAATGTCAGAGCCAAGGCTACAGCAGATAATATAATAGCTTTTGATGGTCCAACTCTATCTTACACACATATAAGACAGTGAGCTATTTTATTATCCAATCTGGAAACATGTTGGTAATATTTGCCAACAGTGAAAAGGCCCATATGTAGGAAAGCCTACTGATATGAATTTGTTTTGCTGACTAAGTTGTGTCTGTATCATTTCTCTCTAACTCTCACTTTCTCTTGCTGTGTCTTTTGCTCCCTCCACAGACATGCACAAACTCTTTCTCTCTCTCTCTCTCTCTCTCTCTCTCTCTCTCACACACACACACACACACCAACAGAAAGCATGTATCTGCTTCAGCACAGTAGAGAAGACAGATTAGAACTTTCTCCAGACCTCACAGTGCTCCTCATCTGCAGCAGCCTGATAAGCCCTGGAGAGTGTTGCAGCAGGAGAGAGTAGAGAGAATCCTGCCTAAAGCTGCCACTAGTGGAACAAAATATCAGTGAAATTTACCTAACAATTAGTTTAGCTAGGTGACTTCCCTAAGGGGTGCACATACAGTACAGTATGTCTCACTCATTAAAAGCTCTTGCTGTTGGCACATTAAGGCCCGACTTTATCAACCTTGCTTTTAGCCCTGAGGTGAGAAGGAATCTGCTTATTCTGAAAGGTCAGTGGCCTGGAACGGGGAGGCAGAAGAAATCGAATATTGCAGACTACTTTGAAACCCCCTTGGTGCTTGCTCCCATTTGTTCTGAGGGCCAGTAAATCAGTGGTTTGTTGTGGCCTTAACCTCAAGAACTGCCAGCAGAGCAAAGAGGGCGGGCAGGTGGGGTAGTGCCGAGTAGGGTTATTGTCATGCAACAGAGAGAGGTAGTCAATAAATTTGATAGAGTTCAGCCCCCTGGCACTTTGTTCACAATTACTCTCCTCCACATAGACAACACAGAGCAACAAACGCTGTGCTGGGCTTTCTCTCTGCAACACAAACCAGGAGTATTAGCTTACATTTCAGTGATGAGGATCATCAGCTCTGTCTTAACAATGTGCCAGTATGATTCAGCAGTTAGGGACAGATAATGTGACCGAGAGCAAGACATCCACGTCAACCTGCATTAGCACTACAGTAGGTATTATCTGATGAGCCTAATGATGGTTCTAGTGATAGCCGATTAATTAAAATGATTGAATGATTAAATAAGTGGGTCACAATTGGGTTCATCATCAGTCCATTTGTTTTACTGTGGGCAAGTAGCACTGGGTGTTCATCTTATCGCGTCCTTGCAGGCTTATTGTATAATTCTATCCATCATCAAAGCATTTGTCGACACAAAAGAAAGCAGGCTGAAAGGCCCATAATGAGACGATGGGAATGAGATCTCTATGGCTTTGTTATTGATTGGAAATGTTTATGCGATGGCAGAAGTAATATCTTCACAGTAATATTTGGGAAATATAACTCAAACAAATACATTCGGCTGAGTCGTGTGGCCAGGGAAGGGTGATGGATGATGAGGGGAATGCATTGGGACGGCAGACACCTCACCCATTAATCTGCAGAACTGCGCTGTCTGTGTCTGTTTGCATGGCAACATCAGCTCCCCATTACTCATTTAGCTGCTGCCCATTATCAGTTTGTTGATGAAGGACTTTGCCTCTAAAAGATTTGGAGGGTACTTTTGCCTCCCTTTCTAAAACTCTTATAAGCTCACAGAGGTGTCTGGGCGGTAAAGCCACTTAATTGCTGCACTCACCATATTTCACATGAAAGCATCAGTAGCAGCTGGTGACTCAAAAAACTGGGCAAGACAGGAGGAAAACCAACCCATGGCGTCATGTTATTTTACCCCAAATCCTTCAAATAACTTAAAAATCACCATAAATGGAACTAGAAAATAATGTTTCATGCTGTATACCTTTGTAAATGTCAGCCGTGACCTTTGACTCAGGTGAACATAATCCATGCCGTGCAGCCTGTGCAGCAGTCCATCGCCCAGGATCCAGTCCCAGCTGAGCAGCGTGCAGCAGCACGTCGGGCCACCACACGCCACTGTAAACTTGCCGTGGGTCTAGTCTGGACAGCTGAGGCAGCAATGCCCGAGGCTGTGCCAGCCGAGCGGACCTCTCTATTCACTCCCCTGCAGCGTCCTGCCACTGCTGCGACCCCAGTCCAAATCCCTTTTGCCGTCAGTTTAACAGACCTTCAGGGCTGCGACAACAAGCTAACTGTCGCGCATAGCTAGCTACTGCTCGATTCCCTTTTTTTATTGATAGAGAATTGAAGATGAAAATTATGATTGGACCAACGCAACGTCAATATTGTATTGGTGAGGGAGGACGTCCTCCGTTGGAGCATCATTTTACGTGTTTTGGCCAATAACAGATTAACATGAAAAAAAATGAATTACATTAAATTGATATAAGAGATCCCACCCTAAGGAGGCCAGCAGGAGCTCGTCCTCCTCTGCCCCCCACCACCACTTCACACAGACTGCCCTTTCCCCTCTTGCCTGCCCTGCAGGTGTCGCTGTTGAAGCATTTTAATCAGAATTTCAAAAATGGATTTTTTCCAAAGAAGAGAGAAAAATGATTGTATAAATGATACTGAGATTTGGTAATGCTTTATTTCAACCAATTACTCTTTTTATATTTTGATCTCCCTCTTGCCTCTCAAACAATACAGGAGGAGCAACCTCCTTAGCCTCCACTGGAAAGCTTCCCAGATGAGGTTTTCCAGAGCCTCTCAGAAAATGCTAAAACCTTCTAAAACTACAATTAAGCACCTCAGTTGGGTATGTTGTGATGTTTCAAAGCCTAGAAAATGATGGGAGTAATGGGAGCATTGTGTCAAAGTGCACTGTAATGAGCTTTAAACTTTAGTCTTAATTACTTCTTCAGTCAACTGTTGTAAATTGTATCTAAAGGGTTCCAAGTGTTGGCCTCAGTATACCTGTAAATTGCACAAAACAAGTCTTTTGACCTGTGGTATTTGAAAATGCTCTTGTGAAGATGGTACATGGCTGCAGGCTGGTGTTGTGGTTGTGACTCTGTGAATAATTATCTGTCACACTTCCATTACCAGGCATTCTGTGTATAAAGCACTGTTCAAAAGCATAAGCAAGCCTTTCCCACAGCTACTGTACTGTGGAGGCTCTGGCAGGATGAATTAATGTTAGAGGAAAACCTTATATCGGCAATCATTCACTGTCTTAGTACAGGCGTACCCTGGAGTGCTTACTTATCCACTTGCCTTTAAAACGAGGGGGGAAATGATGATTTTGCCATTTAGGAACAGAAAGGGAGACAAATAAGGTTGAAAGCTGAAGGCAGTCTGGTTGTCAAGAGGCAGGTTTTGCAGGATAACCCCAAACTGTGAGCTTGGCCATTTCAAATAAAGCTTCTGTAATGACATGACTTATAGAGTTTCAAAATTAAAATTATTCTTTAAAAGAAAGATCTGTAATGATGTGGTCAGCCCCCACCTCCAGAAATACTGGTAGCTGGTTGCAGGTGATATTTAACATCTTTATGTTGACCTGCCTTACTGCATCTCTGACACCCAGCACTTAGCCAAACCGGACAGAGGCCAACATTAACCATCAATCAGCATGACACTCATCGCGTTGCAAGCTCTCTGTGTCCAAATCTCTAATTAACCGCTGTAGGCTTGTCTTCATGTATTGATCCTGCCTCAAGTGTTCTAAGCCAGGGTTTAACCTGGACTGTGTTCACTTTGGCACTGTCTACAATGAAAAATGTATTGTTTTACATGTGACTTTAAAGAGAACTTTGCCACTTCTTGAAGTAACAAGCCAAACCGAGATCTGAAGCCAGATCCGGCCAGTTTGCCAAAAAACATCAGTTTTAGGCCAATCACCCGACTCAGGTGCCACTGCGGGAGTTACACAGATTTGGTCTTTAAATAGAATGAATCAAAGTTACAGAGATAACTGTGCTTCTATCAGTTATGATCCTGGTACTGATACGATCAAACAACAAGCAAGGCTAATATATATTAGATATGCTGATGTGTCATTGTGTGTTGTCTGTCCTCCAGGATCATTTGGACAGGAAGGAATGGAGTCCTAAGCATTTTTATTTGTCCAAAAAAATAATTTAAAAGAAGTAGGTAGGTGAGATCCAGGGAACAAAAGAAAACGTAAAAAGCAACATAGGTTGACTAAGTTTTGTCTTTGGTGCTAAATATTTGAAGCATAAACTTGGCTGTTATTGAAATAATTTCCATATCTGTTGTTAGCGTAATAGTTAGCTTGCTTGTCTGATCAATTGACAAAGCTTAATGATATACTCAGTTCTAAGTTGTTGAGCAGGAAATAAAAAAGATAAAATGCTAAACATAAAAGCTAACATGTGGTGTTTTACAGGTGATAGAAGTGTAAACCTGCAAAAACACACACAAATAACAGCAGCTATAAAACAATGGCAACTCCTTCTTGTGGAGAATGTGCAGCCTGAATGAGTGGTTTGCGTTAGTTTGAGTTTATGAATGACTTAAAAGTAAGTTCTATGAGGTGCTTCACATGTAACTATAATCAGATACTAGACTAAACTGTCTTTCTCTTCCACAGGGTGCCTGGTAGATCCCAGCAGGAGGAGGGCAGCAGACGCGATGCAGTCTCATTCTCACATCATCACGCCTCGCAAGGTCACAGGTGGCTTCAGAGGAGGAAGCCTGTCCTCCAGAAACATACTCCAACTTAATGGCAAGCACTTTAATCCACCGCCCTCTGAATCCTGTCTGTGTTTATATATTAACATATCATTTAACTTCACTTTCATTAAACGTGCAGGTCATGTTTTTCTCCACTCACCTGTCAGGGTATGTCTAAACACATGCTTATGTGTGTATTATACGCGACGAAGCAATTACTGTCTTTCTTTTGGGTGGTGACCATGCTCCTGCCTTGATCAACTTAACCAGATCCATTTCACATTCTGTCTGTTGGCTGCACCACTGAACCACTCAATTTTCAGCCTAATTGAGCTTGCAGAAGCATCTCTGGTGGGTAGCCACAGTCCTGTTTGTAGTGTGTGTGTGTGTGTGTGTGTGTGTGTGTGAGAGAGAGAGAGAGAGAGTGAATGAGAGAGTGTGCGTGCGTGTGTGTGTGCAGTCCAAGCAGAGGAACACACACACACCGGGGAAACCAATTTTTTCCTCAATTAGACAAGCCGTCACCAGTCAACTGGTGTGTATTCCTAAATGTGTCCTTAAAATGTGGACTATGACTCAAACACACACACACACACACACAGTAAGATGCATCACGAAGAGTTAAAAACAAGCAGATAATTGCTCAGAATGATTTAAAGTAAGTCTGGCAGCTCTAGAATTACATCACACTCTGAGGAGAACAGACCTTAGAAATGCTGTGTAATTATATTTAACAAATATTTGCTCATAGCACACTAATACACTGATAAAAAAATATATATAGCATATGGACGTTTAATCAAACAAACATGTACTGTATTAAAAATGTTTACAAATGCATTCATGCATATGTTCACTCCAAATATATTCCCTAAACTCTTGCAATCATTTATTCACACCTCTTGTTACTGTGCAAACACGGTGTGTTCACTGTTTGCTTTGTTTCTTACCTATCTCCTCCTCCTCCTCCTCCTCCCCACCTCCACCACCTCTCCACTACTCCTGTCTCTCTCACACACTCAACTCTTTCCTCTCTCCACTCCACCTTCCCGTGCCATTTAGACATACAATGTGCCTAATTGCTTTCACTGGAGTCCAGTCGCAGCAGTAAGCCATGCTGTGTGTGTGTGTGTGTGTGTGTGTGTGTGTGTGTGTGTGTGTGTGTGTGTGTGTGTGTGTATGTGTGTGTGCGCTTAGCCACACTCCTGTCCCACTGCTGTCTGAAGGAAGCACTGTAGCCAGACACTATCTGGTCAGGAGACTGGCAGTCGACCCAGTCCCTCTTTGATAAGGAGACTTGGGAAAAACATCCGGGGTTAAAGAGTGATACTGGGAGAGAAAAACAGAGAGAGGAAGGAATATACAACTATTTATGTGTAAGCACAAAAGTGGGAAATTTACTCCTGTAGGTTGGTTCATCACTGTGATAGATTTTATACATCAGTGAATGTATTTCCTCCCCACATATTTCTGTCTTTTTTAATTACAGAATGAGTAACAGTTTGGTTGAACCTGTGGTTAGATGGAATTGGTTGTAGTTATCAGATTATTATGGTGCAACTAAAGAAAAACATTTTTCCCATTTATGAAAAGAAACTAAAGCAGAACTTTTGTCTGATCCAAGAACAGGTTTCCAAGTTTGACCAGACAACAGTTTTCGATACATTTTGGTCAGCACTAATAAAAGTATTGAGGTTCCATACCCAGCCAAAGATATGAGTAAATTTAGGTTGGTAAAAGATTCATAATGTCTGTAATTCGATACATTTGGTTTATTGTCCAGCCCTAAACTAGGTAAAATTCCTATAGAGCTACTATACATAAGCCTAATGTCTCATTTTCTCTGTCATCCTCTCTTTTTTCTCTGTCTAATCATCTCTGTGTTCATCAATTGATGAGCTGACGTACCACTCACTTTTCCTCGCTACGCTGCGCTGCTCATTTCTCTAAGATTTGTGGCCACTTTCAGTTGGTCCGTATTTATCTTCCTGCATGCTGCAAAACATACTCCATCACATGGAGGAAAGTAAATCAGTTTTTAGATAACAAAAATATGTTTTGGGCAGCTCTGAGTTTAGAGTTTGTTAATGTCTGTGTTGTTCAAAGTGCATGATTAGGCAAATTCTCTTCTCAAAGCTTTTAAAGAACGTGGGTAATTTGCATGAGCCAGTCCGAATGAGGATGGATTATTTGGTGACCAGTAGATGAATCAGGTATTTTAATTACATATTTTGGTGCTTGCAGAGGATACGTAGCCATGGAGGTGAAAAATAATTTGGGTGGAGAGAGCAAGTCTGTTCAGTAGGGCATTGGCCCAGTTGTAGTGGTGCCAGGTGTTTGACTGGACTGTTGTCTGTGTACAAGCTGTTGTTTGTTGTGCTCCAACAACACTTTAATCTGTCAGCGCCTCTCTCCTTTGGACATTTGGAGGGTTTTTTGAACATATGGTCAAAATGGCAAAGAGATTAGATTCCACTCTGTTCAGTAAATATATTCATGATCGCGGCCTGTTTCTCCTTCACAGCGAGGAACGCTGCACAAGCACACAGACTGGAGATAGACGGGGATCGCGTGCCACTGTTCAGACGCGGGATCAGAGCTGACACCATCATGCCAGGAGAGCACAACCTAAACGAGCCCGACGGTGGGCGCCGCAAGCTAAACTGCATGGCCGCCGTGCATCAGCGAGAGGGCAAGGAGGATGCTAAAGCGGCTAAGGTCACGGTGAGGTCAAACTTTGAACTCGAGGCAATGGGGAGACAAGAATAGCTGCTTATCTGTAAAGCGGAGCCACAGCAGTCTGTCCCTGTGTGTGTCTTCTTCACTTAAATCTCAAACGGACAACAAAGACAGAGCAACAGATCTCATTCTGGCTCTGAAACATGTCATGAGGGAGCTTTCATAGAGGAGCGGAGCATCTCCCAGACAGCCTGCCGGTGTTACAATTCTCGTGGCGATGTGCCCTTCAACCCTCTGTGTTTTAGTGACTGTACAAGAAGGTGTTAATTGTTCTTCTACCCAAAGGCACATCTTGTACTTTCACCCATGGGTGCCCATGCTAAATGTGATTTTGGCTGTGGTGCATGTCTGTCTCAGACATTTTACACATTACATTTCCTCTGGTAAGACCTGTGTTTTAGTTGTTTCACACCCGCATAACAGCCAATACTATGTGGAATATAACTGCTCGCACAGGAAGATGATTTTAAGAGTTGCTTTGCAATTCAATTTGGATTTGACTTTTCTGAGCTGATAGCAACGACTTAATACGGTCCAGGTTCATCCCCAGCATAATTTCAGTGCGCTAGACCTGTTGAAAACCTCAATATTATATTTTCTCACACACTTAGCTTTACCACCCTGATTCGGAAACTCAATTTGAGGTGTTTATTTGTATTTTTTAAGACAAGTGTACCTACTAATATAATATTTAAAGGGTTTGAGTCCAGCAAACAATACCAGAGTATACTCATAGGTTCAAATTGCAGTACATAGTTACATTTATGATGGATTATAGATTTAATGATTGATGGATTCTTCTTGTTTGTCACAAACTGTCCTAAAGGAAAAACAAAGTAGAAAAAAATGTGTCTGTTTACTTTACCCTCTGCTTTGAAATAGGGCTGCACGAACTCTGTACACAGTATATGTGTATTGATTCCTTTCCAAATACCTGTACTAAGTGTTCCAAGGGTGATGGAAATTGTGGATGTATGGACAAACCATTGAAAAATAGAATTGTCTTAAATATTTTGAAAAGGTCATTTCATGTTCACAGCACTTGCACCATGAAGGGAAGTGTGTAACATTAAACTTGCCTACTTGCAGAGCATTCATTCCAACTACACCACGTAATGTAACCAACTATTACATGTAATCAGAATGTAGGATGTATTGGTGATGAAGAATGTGTTATTGTGATCCTTCAAATAGTCACTGAAATGTCACAGAGAAAATTCTGGTTCATTGCAACCTGGGTTTCATTTTCTTAGTTTCAACCGTCATTTCTATCAGTTATGATAACATTGTGCTCATCAAAGCAATTGCTGAGATTTGGAAACACTGCAACTTCGCTACAAAGATGTCAGGAGGTTTTAAACTAGCCAACAGTTTAGCCAGATTATCTAAACCATTTACTTTATTTGGAGGTACAACAGAGAGTAATCGCACCTGAAATGTTGGTAATAACCTTTCATTACACAAAATATCTGTGTGTGCAAACTACGGCAAGTATGGGAGGTCAATATTAAACCAGGAAGTCAATTTGTAAACTGTGATCTGTGTTTACTATGGAAAGTTTGAGTAATAATTTTATATATTCTACAGAATGTCATGACATTATGTTTCCTGGTGTCACATTGGAACGTCTTTTTCAGTGTTTGCCGTTGTTGTTGGGTGTTAGGATCGGACTAAGGAAGCCCAGTTGGCCAAAGAACTTCATGAGATCAAACCCAGCGAAGAGCGCAGCAAGGCAGAGGGCATTGCCAACATGCTGAGCCAGGCCATCACCACCCAGCACCTGCTCTACGCCAGCCTGGGCTCTGCTGAGTACATGGAGTTTGTCCTTAAAAATCCCTTTAATGTACCCCAGACCGTCACCATTCACAGTGATGACCCTGAGCTCAGGTAAGACTCTGCAAACAGTGAGTTGACAGTAAGTTTGGTGTCACTGGCACCCCACCCTTAACTGTTGGTTTAGTGTGATTCTATTTCCCACTCATGTGGTTCATCTTTAAAACTCTGTTTTTTTTTACAAGTTTGTAGGTGTGTCCCCAGTCTAACACGCCAACTGTTAGCATGGGTTTCTGTACTGCATGTGTTTTCCATTATCAGACCGTAACAAGCCGTGCCCCACCGTGAAACTGTGTTCTCACGTTCTGAATGTGTTTCCAAAGGAGATGGTGTAGCTCTCCAGATGGAACCTATTTTCATCCTGCTTTAGGAAATGATGCTGCGTCCTCACACTTGACCCTCCCCAGTGTGAGACATATCCAATCCAGAACTTTGTTCTTTGAAGTGATGGTTTAGCCCCTCCCCTATTCCTCAAAATTTGTCCCCACCAGTCTTAGTATCAAGGGCTGCCTAGAACACCTTGTGAATACAAAAGACTTAACAGTAGAGGGCAGTAAAGCAACATTATACTGGATATGATCCATCGTTAACACAAGAAGAAGAAGAAAAAGGATTGCCCTCTACAGTCTTGTCATCAATCTTAATGCATGGTTTCTTGTCTATTATTGGTACTGTGTATAACAAGTGGCGAGTGGCGTCTCATTCCCTACTGAGTTAATTCACTACTAACCAACTCATAGGTAGCTCTCCTTTTGGAAGGCCACTCCAAACCAAGGCCACCTCCGAAACAAAAGGTAGATTCACATTCATTGCATTTGTCCTTGTCACCTCTGCACTCTTTTTATACAGCTGATATGCTACACTGGACTTGGTTTCAGCAATACTGGTACTATACAATACTTTAGCTGTTATCAGTTAGCTGCACATATAACACTTGGTAGCCTAGTGTTAATGCAGTGCAAAGGAGGCCTTTTTCACAGCAGACATTTGGACTTGTCATAGTTGAAAAAGGTGATACTAATAACATTAACAATGGCTCTGTTCTATTCAAGCATCCTAGTAAGTCATGGCAGTCTGACAGTGAACTAACATGCACAGTGCCAGCGCCCTGAAACTGAAGCAGCGATCATACATTTTATTATTTACGCCTGTGCTTTTCCTACTGTGACTGTCATGCCAAGGGCATATAAACAGTAAAGGTTGTCAGACCATGCACCATATAATCTAAATGAGCTGGTTTCATATGTGTTTTTCTTTCTCTTTCTTTTGAAGACGCAGATACATGAATACACTTCAAATTTTGCCTGTTAAACAATGTTGTTCAAGAACACAAATGACTAATTTAAGAGCACGAATCAGGTTAATTTCTTTATTTCCAGTGACACTTGCTTGGCTCAGTTGCAACACTGACAGATCTTATTTTATTAACAATTTATTACAAAAACGTTGAGGTCTGTTCTAGGCCTGTCTTCTGTGTTTACATACTATATTGCTGAATTAAACAAACCTTTAACAACCTCAGAAAACATTACAGACCTAAATTTAGTTATCTAGTGTTATCTTACGTTAGTTTGTATATTAAAATATCTGTCGATCAGGTTGAGAGTGATAGCAGTCACATTTTGTTTAGATTTGGGTCATGGATTGTGCCTACAACAAGTTCATGTTGTTGGCAAAAAAAAATGATTTTATGGAACTTACATTTGTAAATGAAAAACGTACCCATCAACATTCAGTTTTTATAAAATTTACAGTCATTTTAATTTGGATTCTGAATCTGAAAATATTTTATAACATAGTTAAGGTATTTATATGTTGTTTTAGGAAACCTCTTGTTGGTTATGAAGCATGTTATAACCTGTATGGTGCTCGCAGTGCAGTGGAAACAGAAACAATAAACACTATCAGTACATAAACAGGTTCTGAAAGGCTCCAGGTGAAGAAATTTCATTCATTGTGGAGCACCTCTCATATAGTAATGCAAGCAAAACTGCATTACAAAAATGATTCAGAAATCACAGCATTAAAAAAATATAAACGATATGAAACACCGGCACTAGAAAGTCAAGATGAAGTGAAATCACGAAGATGTTTGCTGTGCGTTTTATTCAGGTTGTGGGAGTCTGAGTCACGGCTTGCTCACTGTTTTGATATGATGCATGTGTGTGTAGGTGTGCACTAATGTGTGTGTTTGCATGTGTGCCTGCTTTAGGGGTTTGAAATTGGTTTTATTTATTGTTTTGACACATCCTGTTTGTATGTGGTGGGTGCATTATTTAGTCTTTGAATTTTCAAATTTGAGACAGCATCTTTTTGTATGTGCGTGTGCATGCATTTCACATTTCAATTTAGTTCACAGTTTTGAGACGTGTATTTTTATTTGTTAGCTCTTCAGTACAAATAGCAGCCACATTTCCAAACACATTTTGCATGTGTGTGTCTGCATGAATAAGTAAGATAAATCCAGACTTTTTCAGGACTGTTATCCACCATCTAGCATTATGTTGCTACATTCCACCCTATTGTTCTTACACATACTGTAGGCCTATAAACAAAGAAGACTGTAGCTTCTCCAGCAGCAAAATCAGTTGTCCTTGACACAGATGCAGACATAATGCTGGTGAGATGCTCAATACCCCCTTTAATCCACACATAGCAGCCATTATGGCTGATGTTTCCTGGATCACCCGTTCTTGGTATCCATGCCGTGTTTGTTTCCTTCAGTTAGCATTGCTGCTAATCCCCCCACACGGAATCTTTTGTTATGGATTCAGCTCATGCCTGAACTTTGGATTAACATATATCACATTGATCAACAAAGGCTGGAATGCGCCATGGATGAATCATTATGGCATTAGCCCGGCCACTGAGCCTACCAGGTCTAATTGAGAGTCATCAATCCCTGCATCTGTCCTCTTGTC
Organism: Macquaria ambigua; assembly: GCA_008360985.2. NCBI lineage: Eukaryota > Metazoa > Chordata > Actinopteri > Centrarchiformes > Percichthyidae > Macquaria > Macquaria ambigua. The sequence goes on along the minus strand of VMKM01000717.1, from coordinate 383 downwards.
GGCTTAGCGCCCTGTTAGTTTATATATTTATTTCCTGATGAGGCAGTGTGACACTTTACACCAAACCGTCTGCCACCTCTACCAAGAGCCAGAAATGTGTAAATTAGCAAGGAAGCTCTGCATTTGATGTCTTTTTACCGCAGCACTGTGTGGTTTCAAGAGGCAAATCCAGGTCACTCAGTCAGGTTGAGATGGTTCACTGTGCACAGTACTGCCCAGAACACCTTTACATTTTATGACACTGTGGTATTTTATCGTAGATCTGCAGTTCTTTTACAGATTTTGTACTCATTCACACTAAAAATATTTTTGCCACAATGCTGAACTGTAAGCTGCCATTTTAGGATGACAAGTAGTTGTTAGAAACGGCTGCAGCTCAAATA